>VMDO01041834.1:0-10934 GCA_007922755.1 Pedetes capensis
AAAAATATTCCTAACTACTATTACCTGTTTTCTCTCCTAGAAGAAATGTAGAATGCTTTATTCTAGTTTGAAAAGAAATTCTATTGAATTTTTAATTATAATCACATTGCTTAATTTGCTATTTTGGAAAAAACTAGTATTCATAATAATTATTTCTATCTGATAATACATAGGCATCTTCATTTATTCATTTTTTTGTTCTCAGTCAATATTATCTTCATTTAGTACTGCATAGCTTCAATTAAATAAATTCTTATTTTGTAATATTTTGCAATTGTAAAATTTACTGAATTTGGAGGATAGTTTTAGCCACTCAGAAATATAGGAACACTATTTTTATATACTCATTTTTTAAGTGACCTCCGTTGGTTACTTTTACATCTCTGTGACCAAAATACCTAAATATTTAGAGGAGTAATTATTTAATTTGGATCACGGCTTTGGAGATGTTAATCCATCACAGTAGGGCAGAGCACAGCAGAGCAAAACAATTCTGTTCACAGGGAGCCAAGAAGCAGAGAAAAGGAGTATACAAGAAGAGGTCAGGGGAGCCATCATCCCAAGGACACACCCCTAGTGACCTATTTACTCCACCTAGGCCCCACTTCCTACATTTCACATCTTCTGAATAATGCCATCATATTATGAATCTACCAAATGATTAATTCATTGAATAGAGCAAATCTCATGATCTAATTATCACTAGAATTTCCATCACAGACACAATGAGAAGTATGCTTCATTAATCTCCTAGGCATTTCTTAATTCAATCAAGTTGATAATCAAAATTAATCATCATGTGTTCACTTTATTATATTCTCTTATTAATTTTAAAGTTTTTTTGGTTCATACTTTTGAGTTTTTTATTATTTTCCTCATAGATGATCAGAAGAGTTCTATTTCACCTTATAGTTTGGGGATTTCAGGTTTGTTTAAAATTTAGTATGAATTTCCATAACTTCAAAAAATCTACTCCCTAAATGTATATATTGTTTGCAATTTAGTACAAAATAAGTTTTTAATTAATATTCAAAAAAGCTTTTGAAATAAGATAATTATAGAAAGCTAATGGTTAGAGTAAATATATAGTTTTTGGATCATGCTGAATCACAACATAAAAACAAAGACATAGATATCGATACCAAATGTCTATGTACAATACTACAACTAATCTAGGTAAATCGTTTCCTCCCCAAGCACCAAAGAACAAGTTAGGTAGAAAAATGAACCAACAAGCTCAATGTCAACATATCAGTCTCTGTTTAGGAAGTATAAGATAGAAACTGTATGGCTTTTAGCAAACTGGAAAACAGAATAATAGAAAATAGCCAACAAGTATTCACTGAAAAGTGCAGCATTTTGAACACAAAGGTTTAAATTGTCAGAGGTTTTTCCCATTCCAATAATGGTAAGTGCAATAATCACAAAGTAACTTCCAAGAGGCTATAGTAATCTAGCCAATATAATTTTGAAACTGGTCTGCCATATCTCCCTTTCATAGAACAGCTCTTCACTGAGGATAAACTGCTGGGAGAGAAACAAAAATTCACTTGGGAGAACACAAAAGAAAAGAGAAGTTCTAGATAAGGCAGAAGAGAATAACAGAGTTCAGGAAATCTCTAATAAAAGCAGCCATATTTTTAACCCTTTACAAAAGTAAAAAAAGGATTTTGGAAAAGCTGTCATGAAGAACCATGATTTTTAAAGGTTTATGGAAAATATCTTCACATAAGGAAGAGAATTGAGAAAGTAATTAGATCAAATACGTACATATTTATTATTTTTAAAAAGGAATAGAGCAGTGTGCAGTGGTGCATGCCTATAATCCCAGCCACTTGGGAGGTGAGGATTACGCTGACAAGATCATCACTATGGTCAAGAAAGCACACACACTGATACATGGGATGAAAAAGTCAACAAAGAGATTTTTAAAAATCACTAAGAGACCCTGTATGAGGAGACACATCTAACAAGAGGTTGAGCACTAAGGAAGAACTTGATTCAATGGAAATGCAATATGAAACAGAATATAAATTTGTTGTTGTTGTCATTAGGTGCAGTCCAGCCACAACCAACTCATAATGACCCTCATAGGGTTTTCAATGGCTGATTGTTTCAGGATTGTTTTGAGAGTGTTCTGTCACATCCTTTTCCCATTTTTGTAGTGATGGTGATTGAACACAGGACCTCAGAGAGCACAGACCGGTGCTCTATCAAATGAGTTAAATGCCAGTCTGAATATAAATTGTTGTTGTTGTTAGGTGCAGTCTAGTCTAGTCCAACTCATAGTGACACTAGGTACAGTGGAATGAAACAACCCCCAATTCTGTGCCAGGCACATGACCTATTTTACATTTAAGCCCAGGTTGCAGACACTGTGTTAATCCATCTAGTAGAGTGTTTTCCCTCTGTGTGTTGACTGTCACTCTCCCAAACATCATGTCCTTCTCCAGGGATTGGTCCCTCCTGACTACATGTCCAAAATACATAAGATGCAGTCTAGCCATCCTTACTTCCAAGGAGCACTCTGGTTGCTATTCTTCTAGAAAATATCTGCTGTTTCTTTTGGCAGTCCATGCTATATTCATCTACAGCACCATAATTCAAAAGCATCAATTCTTCTCCTGTTTCCCTGGTTCAATGTCTTACTTTTACTACCATATGATGCATCTGAAAATACCATGGCATGAGTCAGGTGCACCTTCATCTTCAATAGAAAAGGAGGGAACACTCCCAAATGTGACATCTTTACATTTAAATACTTTAAAATCTTTTGCCACAGCTTTTCCCAAAGCAATGCATCTTTGTATTTCTTCACTGCTGCTTCCACAGGTGTTGATTGTAGAACCAAGTAAAACAAAGTCATGGACAACCTCAATCTTTTCTCCATTTATTGCGATGGTGCATACCAACCAAGTTGTAAGGATTTTTGTTTTGTTAATGTTTAGTTGCAATCCATAGTGAACACTATTTTCTTTGATCTTCATCAGTAAAAGTTTCATATCTTCTTCAGTTTCAGCAAGCAAAGTTGTGGCATATGCATGATGCAGGTTGTTAATGAGTCTTCCTCCAATCCTGACGCTGCATTCTTCTTCATAAAGTCAAGCTTCTCAGATTATTTGCTCAGTATATAAATTGAAGAGATACGGTGAAAATCTACACCTCTGACAAACTGCTTTCTCAACTTCAAAAAAGTCAGTGTTTACTTGTTCTATTTGAGCAACTGCCTCCTGATTCACGTACAGATTCCTCATGAGCACAATTAGGTGCTCTGATATTTGCATTCTTTTAATTGTTATCCATAATTTGTTATGATCCACACAGTCATGTGCCTTTGCATAGTCAATAAAACATAGGTAGACATCTTTTGGATATTCTCTGCTTTTGGCTGATATCCATCTGACATCAGTAATCATGTCCCTGGTTTTCCGCCCTCTTCTGAACCTGACTTGATTTTCTGAGAGTTCCCTGTCTATGTATTGCTGTAGTTGTTATTGAATGATCTTTAGTAAAATTTTGCTTGCCTGTGATACTAATGATAATGTTCGATAGTTTTCACATTCAGTTGGATCTCCCTTTTGGGAAATAGGCACATATATGGATCTCTTCCCATATGTTCGCCAAGTAGCTGTTTTCCAAATCTGTTGAAATAAACATGTTAGCATCTCCAGTTAGCACCATCAGTTTTTTAAAGCATCTCTATTGGTATTCAATTCCTGGAGCCTTTTTTTTTTTCACATATCCTACAAAACAACTTCCACTTTGCCCTTCAATATCATTGGTTCCTCTTTATATGCAACCTCTTGAAATGGTTGGTTATCTACTAATTTTTTTTGTGTGTTTTGACTCTGTGTATTCCTTTCATCTTCTTTTGATGTTTCCTGCATCATTTAATATTTCCCCTGTAGAATTTTTCACTACTGCCACTTGAGGCTTGAAGTTTTTCTTCTATTCCTTAAGCTTGAGAAACACCGAGTATGTTCTTCTTTTTTGGTTTTCTGTCTACAGCTCTCTTCACATATCATAATATTTGCTTTTGTCTTATTCAGTTGCCTTTTGAAATACTCTGTTTACTTCCTTAACTTCATCATGTCTTCCTTTTTTCTTTGGCTGGTCAATGTTCAAGGGCAAGTTCCAGCATCTCTTTTGATATATAATTTGGTCTTTTCTTTTTTCTGTCTTTTTAATAACCTTTTGCTTTGCTTATGAATGATATCTTTGATATCATGCCACAACTTGTCTGGTCTTCTGTCATTTGTGCCTAATGCATTAAACCTGTTCTTGAGATGGTCTCTGAACTCAGGTGGGATATACTTAAGGTCATACCTTGGCTCTCATACACTTGTTCTAATTTTCTTCAGTTTCAGTTTGAACTTGCATATGAGAAGTTGATGATCTGATCTACAATCAGCACCTGGTATTGTTCTGACATTTGCTATGGAGGTTTTCCATCATCTATTTCCACAAATGTAGTCAATTGGTTCCCTGTATGTTCCATCTGATGAAGTCCATGTGTATAGTCACCGTTTTATTGGTGAAAAAGTGTATTTGCTATGAACAAGTCGTTGGTCTAACAAAATTCTATCACGCGATCTCCAGCTTCATTTCTGTCACCAAGACCATATTTTCCAACTACTGAGCCTTCTTCTTTGTTTCCACCTTTTGCATTCCAGTCACCGTTAATTATCAGTACATCCTGATAGCATGTTTGATATATTTCAGATGCAGAAGCTGGTAGAAATCTTCCCTATCTTCATTTGTGGCCTTAGTGGTGGGTGGATACATTTGAATAATAGTCATATTAACTGGCCTTCCTTGTAGACATATGGATTTTATTCCATCACTGACAGCATTGTATTTCAGGACAGATCTTGTGATGTCTTTTTTGATGATGTCACTTTGCCATACGTTGGGGGCTTGAGTGTTGCTATGACTCTGAAAGCTATGCCACCAGTAACTCCAGGGTAACACATGCCACCAGGGTCACATCTAACAAGAGGTTGAGCACTAAGGAAGAACTTGATTCAATGGAAATGCAATATGAAACAGAATATAAATTTGTTGTTGTTGTCATTAGGTGCAGTCCAGCCACAACCAACTCATAATGACCCTCATAGGGTTTTCAATGGCTGATTGTTTCAGGATTGTTTTGAAAGTGTTTTGTCACATCCTTTTCCCATTTTTGTAGTGATGGTGATTGAACACAGGACCTCAGAGAGCACAGACCGGTGCTCTATCAAATGAGTTAAATGCCAGTCTGAATATAAATTTGTTGTTGTTGTCACCCATGGTGAATAGGCTTCAGCTGAGCTTCCAAAGTAAGACAGACTAGGGAGTAAGACATGGTGACCCACTCCGGAAACAACTAGCCATTGAAAACTGTATGAATAGCAAAGAAACACTGTCTGATATAGTACCAGAAAATGAGCCCCCCAGGTGGGAAGGCATTCAAAAGCCTATTGGGTAAGAATTGCTTCCTCAAAATAGTTGTTGTTGCTGTTGTTAGGTGCTGTCGAGTCAGTATCCGACTCATAGCGACCCTCTGTATGACAGGGGAAACATTATTGTCAGTGCTTCTCTGCTGTTCATAGGGTTTTCAATGGCAGATTGATTTTTTTGGGAGGGGGTTGCCAGGTCCTTCTCCCAAGCCTACAGCTTCTGGTGTTCCCAGGCTGTCTCCCATCCAGGTACTAACCAGGCCCAACCCTGCTTAGCTTCCGAGATCTGACGGGATCGGATGCCACAGGGCTACAGCTGCAGGCTCCTCAAAATAGAGTCTCCCATAATGATGGAAATGGAGTGAAGCCCCAGGAACCACCATTTGCTGATGTTGCATAACTTAAAATGAGGAGAAACCACTGTATACATCTATTAATAAAATCAGAAATCATTAAAAAAGAAGTGGAGCATGTAACACCGACATTCTATGCATCAGTGAGCTAAAATGGACCAGCATGGGCCATTTTGAGATGGATAATCGTATGGTTTACTATGCTAGGAATGATAAACTAAAGAGAAATGGGGTTGCATTTATCATCAGAAAACCATCAGAATATAAATTTTGCATGTTTAAAATGACAAAGGACAAAATAAGGTTTGAGAAACAAGAAAAAATTAAAGGAGAAAACAGTTTGTTTTTTCATCAATCAAACCATGAATATAATAGAAAACCAGAAAAACACCTAATAATAAATTTGTAGTTAAGAGGAATTACTGGAAATAAGGGAGAAGTTGGGATCAGATTGAGGTAAATTCAGTACCATATTAAAAAAAAAGCTATAACCTTAAATATATGCCAAATTAACATCTATTCTTTGTAAGAAAGCTTCTATAATTCCTAGCTAAGAAAGAATTAATAGTGTTCAATAGTGTGCAGTAGTATGTCAGTGAAGGTTAAAAATTTAGCTAAGCACATAATTAATTAATGAAATATCCCATATGCTGTTTTCATCCATACATCTTCAAGATTTTAGAAACCTACAAAATCAGACATGTATTAGAATCATGTGTGGGTTCGATTCCCACAAGAGTTCTCCAGAGAACTCTCTTTGCCACCATGCAATCCACACATGATTCTAATCTACATGTGATATCCTTGTTGTTGTTGTTAGGTGCTGTCAAGTCGGTATCCGACTCATAGCGACCCTCATAGGGTTTTCAATGGCTGAGTGCTTCGGGATTGCCTTGGGAGTGGATTGCCAGGTCCTTCTCCCATTTTTGTGGTGCTGGGAATTGAACTCAGGACCTCAGAGACTGCAGCACAGCGCTCTACCCACTGAGCCAAATCCCAGCCCTGTGATATCCTAGCCTTCTACAATTCTTGAAAGGGTGCAGATTATATTTGAGACTATAAGGTACATTTCTAACATCTAAGTACATCAGATCCCTAACTATTCTTTGTGAGTAGTTTGTTACAATGGAGTTTTCACCTAGAAGAAAGCCTTAACTAGTACTCTATCAACTAAAATTTTCTGACATTTGAGAGTCCTATGGTGTGTATTGGGCTGGAATTTAGCTCAGTTGGTAGAGCACCGCTCTTCAGTCTCTGAGGTCCTGAGTTCAATTCCCAGCACCACAAAAATGGGAGAAGGACGGGGCAACCCACTTCCAAGGCAATCCTGAAACATTCAGCCATTGAAAACCCTATAAGGGTCGCTATGAGTCAGACAGGACTCAACGGCACCTAACAACAACAACAACATGGTGTGTATTAAGTACAGAAAGAAAATCAGCACACCAGATAATTACTATTTCCCATGCTTCATCTTAACTATATCACATCTATTCCCAATCATCAGAGTTAGTCTCCAGTTACTAGAACAAGAACTCACTGAAAATTTTGTAGGGATAATGGATATTAACAACAACAACAAAAAAAATTCAGCAGCTGAGGAAAGTCAATACCATGAAAGAAAGGTATATCCTCAATATAAAACTAAAGAATTAACCTGTAGGAAATAGAGTTAGATAAAATGGAAGAGTGCTTAGAAAAGTTACAATTTATATTAATAGAGTAATCCGAAAGCTTATTTTACTCACTCAAAAAGGCTGCTATGAAATAAAACATACAATTGTTAGAAATAAGAAATATGATTGCTGAAATTCAGAACACCTTAAGAGACATACATGAATAACAAAATGGATTCAGTCTAAGAAGTTCAATGTTATTGAAAAGACAGAAGAGAGGTATGCTCTCAGAATACACTACAAAAGGAAAAAATAAGAGATGAGAAAAACTCTTATTCCAACACTCATCTACTAGAACTTCTATAAAGAAAGAATGAAAAAGAGTCAGGTGCGGTGGAACACGCCTGTAATCCCAGAGGCTCGGGAGGTGGATGCAGGAGGATCAGAAGTTTGAGACCAGAGGCAGTCTGTGTAACTTAGGGGGACCCTGTCTCAAAAATTTTAAAAAAAATTTTAAAAAAGGGCTGGGAGTGCAGCTGAGTGGTCCAGAACTTGCAAAGCATGCAAGCATGACGCCCTGGGTTCAACCTCCAGTACCGAAAAAAAAAAAAGAATTAAAAGAAGAAAACATGAAAAACAAAAGTTGGCAGCTTGTCATTTGTATGAACATATACAAATCACTTTCAGTCATTTCTCATGTCAGGTTCATCAATGAATTCCCTTTCCTGTTTGCACCTAACAAGCAAACTGAATTGTTAAACTAAATGAAATATTTAATCCATCATTTTTTTTCAGGAAAAAATAATCTAACTTCAAACCTCTCATTACTCCACTCTTCTTTCCTTCATTGTACACTCCTCTATGCTCCCCCCTCCCCCCTTCCCATCTAAGTTTCCCATCCAAGTCTTCTCTATCTTTTACTATGTAGTATTTTTCTATATGTCCTTGGGTTCCATTTCTGTTTAAGATAGAAACTTTTCCTGTAGTGGTCTTTGTTTCTATCTTGTTAGAACAATTACATGCGATTTTAAGTCCATTTATATTGACCTCATTCTTATGGTCTGTTATTTCTTAGAAAATCACTTGGCCTTTGGACTCTCTGTTACTCTTTCCTGTGTGTGTGTTTGTGTGTGTGTGCATGTGCATGCATATGTGTGTGTTACTTGCTCACTGGGTTGCACCCAAAGAACATATTTTCTAATTTGGAGAAAGGGTCTCAATAAGGAATGCTGGCTGCCTCTGGCCTTGAACTTGCCATTCTCCTGCCCCAGCCTCCTGAGTAGCTGGAATTAAAGATATGCACCACAGTGACTGTACTTGTATTTTCTGTTACTCTTGCCTGAACTATTCTTCCTAATTCATACCTAAGATATTCACAAATCTTCTTCCTAGTCCTTCTTCATATTATTATTACATAAAATGTCTTTAGAGAAGCTTGTCCTTATAACAGTATCTATTTAAGCTCTCTAGCTATTCTTCATAATAGCTCACTGGGTATGTTCTTTATTAACTCATCAGGATATGTAGGTTAAAATATTTCATGTTTGTTGTCATGGAGGCAGTGAAATATGATTTCCAGGAGGAAAGAGGATTTTATATCTGATCTTACATTGTATTTCTACCATTTGTCATAGTGCCTAGTGTAGCATAAGTGATCAATATATTTGTTAAATGAATAAATTAATTACTTTATTTGGAAGGGCACATTAAGGGTTCAAAATAATTAAACTACTATGCAACTTTACTTACATAGTTATGGTGAAATTTAACAATGCAAAAGATAATTTGGGCATGTTAAAAAATCAGAGTACATGAGCCATAAGTTGGCAAAGGCTGAAGGAACTTTTTCTGAACTCTGAAATCATATACAAAAACTCAGCAACTAGGGATCTGAAGAAAAAGGCAACTGAATTTCAGTAAGACAATAATGTGGTATTTTCAAACCATCTTGCAGTCCTCATTCTGCATCATGATGGCAGTGGCTTTGGATTGGTGGCCAATATTCCAGGTGTAGCTTGCGGAGGACAAGATGCTAACAAGTATTTTTTTCTGAAAATATTGTAGTAATGTGTTCTGACCAGTCTCCGAGGGAGAACTACAGAAGCAGACATCCCTTTTGCATCTGTCTCAGTGGTGTAGTTAACTTCTATTTGGTAGAAGTGTCTGTCTAAATTTCTAAAACATGTGTTCTGACCAGTCCAAAAGTTCTCTGAGGGAGAACTACAGAAGCAGACATCCCTTTTGCATCTGTCTCAGTGGTGTAGTTAACTTCTATTTGGTAGAAGTGTCTGTCTAAATTTCTAAAACATATATTCTTCATGATAACCAGGAAAATATGTGATAGACAGGAAAACACAAAATCAGAATCAAAATCTTGGAAATAAGGAGACAGAGGAAGAAGAGTTTGGAGGTAAAAGGACTCAGAAGTGTCACTATATATGAAAAGAAATAACATTCATGTCAAGGACTAGAAATGCTTAGAAATGACCTGAGAAGACCTTAGGCTCATATTTGTGGAATATCTGTGGTATCTACACAAGTAGGTAATGAAAGCTAAAGCAAAGTTGTAGATAGCTTACTAGATTGTAAAGAAGAACAACTCAGAACTTAGTTAAAAAAGATTTGAAGAGTATAGATATCTTTGTCTTTTCAACACCAGATACTAAAGGATATCTATCAGGAAAATATGACTTTTCCATAGAAAATGTCCTAACCATCCTCAAGTGAACCCCAGATTTTAAGTCACAAGTGAACACGAAGATTTTAAATCAACTGAATAAAATATGCTCATATAGCTAAAGGAAATCTTGAAAATGGTCCATAAGAAAGAAATAACTTAAATAATGAGAGTAAAATGAGAGTATCAATAGAGATAGAATCTATGAAAAGGAATAAAATAGAAATTTTAGAGCTAAAAACAATAACTGCTGTGAAAATTTTGCTTGAGGAACTTAAAAGATTTAAAGAAGTATAAAAAATATGTGAACTTGAAAATAGAGTAGTTAACGTTATCCACTCAGAAGAACAAATAATAATAATAATAATAATGAAGTGAAGGGAGCCAAAGAGACCTTTGATATACCATCAGGAATACCAGCAACCACATTATGGAAGTATTAGAAGGATCAGAGCAAAAAGGGAAGAGAAAAGATTTGAGGAAATAGTGATCAAAACTTTTTTCTGCATTTTATGAAAGACATAAATCTACACATCAAAGAATTTCAATTAACTACAACAAGCACAAACCCAAAATCTCAAAATGATGCACAGAAAAACACACTATAATCCAACTAACAAAGCCAAAATCAAAGAGAGACTCCTGAGCAGTGGGAGAAGTGACCACGTGAAATTGATTCCCAGAAAAGTTAACAGCAATTTTGTCATCATAAAAATGGAAGCCAGAAGTAGTGGGATGACAAATTAACTGTGAGGAAATAATAAAAACCTGTCAATCAAGAATTCCACATTTAGTAAAATTGTCCTTCAAAAATAAAGAAGGTAAAGCATTTCCATATAAACAAAACTGA
>VMDO01041835.1:0-10972 GCA_007922755.1 Pedetes capensis
GAAGTAAGCTTTCGTTTCAATGCTTCCCTCTCTAGAGTGTTTGTGTCGCTTGTCCTCAACCTTTTCAGAATGAAGATGAATGAGCACTTTGCCATTTTTTTCTTAATTATGAAATTCCATTATGTATAAGGAAAAAATAAGTAAATAAATTCATATTTTGTGCTTTGAATATATACCAGAATGATTTTTATTTGATTTTATTATAAGTTTGAGCTCTTTTTTTCTAAAGAACAGTATCTTCTCTAATAATAAACATCCATGTCCTTTTGCATATTTGCATGTTTGTGACTTTGTAACTTCCATAATTTATACCAGAAACTCCATAATCAGTAGATAATAAAATATATATAATATATATAACATATAACATAAATATATAAAAATATATAAAATATACCAACCAAGCATGGTGTTACATGCCTGTAACCCCAGCAATCAGGAGGTTGAGCAAAGAGGATCACGTATTTGAGGCCAGCCTGGACTACATAGCAGGTTCCAGGCCAGCCTTTGCTACATAATTAGACCCTATCTAAACAAAACAAAACAAACAAACAAACAAAAACAAATATCATACGTGTGTGTGTGTGTGTGTGTGTGTGTATGTAAATATAATGGCCTAAACAAGTTAGGAGAAGTTAATTTTTAGATTTGATCCTGAAGTAGTATTTTTAAAAAACTTTTTCTTTTTTGGCTCTTTATTTTATGAATAAAAAGTCTGTGAAAGTCTATTTATGAAAGTCATACAAGGATTTACCAAATCTCATTCTGTATGGTTTTTGCCAACTTTTCTTGATTATGATTTTCTTTCTCAGCTTTTCATTGTCCTTGATTTTATTTCTCTAGATGTTAATTAGATTTTTTTTTAAATTTTCTCTTTTGCACTGCAGATTCCTGACCACTAGATGGACTCATTTAAGCCTTGATTCCCTGGATGGCTTTCTCTGAAGTTTTCTAATTTTCCAAGGGTAAAAGGCTTCAGCAGTTTTGTACTTTCTTTGACAGATATGAAAATATTCCTACATATATATAGATCATTGGATTATTCATAAAATAACAGCTTAAAGTCTTCCCTGAAATTAACTTGTGTCAGATGGCTTTCATATAATACACATATTCATGTGAACATATCTCACACATAAATATCATAGATCTAAGAAATGTGCATTATTACCTATGTACTTAAACAAAGTAAATGTATGTATTCTGTGTAATTCATGTATTATTATTTAAAAGTTAGAAAATATGAAGGAAATAAAACAATTCTAATATATATATATACATATATATGTATATGTGTATATATATCCATATATTTGAAAGAGAGACAGAGAGACAAGGAAAATGTGGAGATAGTGAGAAAAAGTTATAAGAAAAGATTGCACTTATTTGCACATCAAATATTATGGTTAAGTGTTTTTCGCATATACTATTAAGGAATAATAATTAACTTGTTATTCTTTTCTAGAAACAATTTAAGTACCTCTATGTCTTTACTGGGGCTGGGATTTAGCTCAATTGGTAGAGTGCTGCGCTGCAGTCTCTGAGGTCCTGAGTTCAACTCCCAGCACCGGAAAAATGGGAGAAGGACCTGGCAATCCATTCCCAAGGCAATCCCGAAACAGTCAGCCATTGAAAACCCTGTGAGGGTCACTATGAGTCGGATACCGACCCGATGGCACCTAACCTAACAATGTCTTTACCTATCCATCCTGCTACAATTACAATCTATTTTGTGTGCTATCTTCCTTCTCTATGGAATATATTAGAAGCCCAATGTTACAGAAAATTGCAAAATAAAATAATTAAATAAATAAAATGCATTCAGACAGCTATATTTTTTGATCCATTTTTATCCATGTTTCTCCTGCTATATGCCTTTGTTAGAGGCTGTTGGCTGTTGTATACTCCTCTCGAATTGTTGCTGTTGTTGTTGTTGTTGTTAGGTGCCATTGAGTTGGGTCTGAGTTTTAGTGACCCTATGTACAACAGAAGGAAACACTCCACAGTATTGTGCCATGCTTGGCACTATTGTGTTTCTTTGCCATTCATAGAATTTTCAGTGGCTGATTGTTTTGGGGAGAGTAGGCTGCCAGGTCTTTCTCCTAAGCCTACAGCCCCTGGTGTTCCCGGTCTGTCTCCCATCCAAATACTCACTAGACCCAACCCTGCTCAGCTTCAGAGTTCTGATGAAATCTGCCACTATGGAGCTATGGCTGCAGGCGTTGTTGTTGTTGTTGTTAGGTGCTGTCAATCTGGGTCCAACTCATAGCAGCTCTATGTACAACAGAATGAAACACTCCCTGACACTATTGCCACGCCTGGCACTATCACAGTGCTTTTCTGGCATTTAAAAGGTTTTCAATGGCTGATTGTTTTGAGAGTGGGCTGTCAAGTCCTTTTTCCCAAGCATACAGCACCCAGTATTCCCAGGTGGTCTCCCATCCAAGTATTAACTAGGCCCAAAATTAGTCCTCCCTAATTTACCAGTTCTGACTTGATAGCACCTAACAACAACAACAACAATTTTCCACTCAGTCTAGACACCTGGGGCTGGGATTTATCTCAGTTGGTAGAGTGCCGCAGTGCTTTCTCTGAGGACCTGGGTTCAATCCCCAGCACTACAAAAAAGGGAGAAGCACTTGGCAATCCACTCCTGAGGGAATCTGGAAACAATCAGCCATTGGAAAACCTATTAGTGTTGCTATGAGTCAGACCCAACTCAACAGCACCTAATAATAAAAAACTGGACACTTATCATATATTCATGCAGGCAATTTTGCCTCTGGAATATAGCAACAAATAGGAAGAACTGTATCTTTTTCCTAGGAACTTATATTTCATTAGAAGATATGCAAAGGAAGACAAATATATTCATGGGAAGCGTGGTTCTGGAGCTACACAATAGGCAATAGGATAAGACAACTAAGGAGAGAGGCTATTTAACTATAGTGATCAGGAAAAATCTGAAAAGCTCATATTGAACTACAATTGGATGGTAAGAAAATGAAATTAAGTTTTTCCACCCTGATATGAATTGTCATAGAAAAGCACAGGTTTCATGTAATATATACAAAACACAATTTCATTTTCAACTTCTTCTCCCTTCTTATACCTATATTCTGTTGGGTTACATCTCATTTTACCACTGGATAAAAGCTCAGATAGATTTATGTTTTTCCCATCACTTTTGGGAAATATTGCCATCCTCCTAAATTACAAGTGAATAATTACAAGTGTACTGTCCAAAGTATTAAACAATTCTAATCTCTATTCTGGTGGCTGGGATTTAGCTCAGTTGGTAGAGCGCTGCGCTGCAGTCTCTGAGGTCCCCAGTTCAATTCCCAGCACTGCAAAAATGGGAGAAGGGCCTGGCAATCCACTCCCAAGGCAATCCTGAAACAGTCAGCCATTGAAAACCCTATGAGGGTTGCTATGAGTCGGATACTGACTCGACAGCACCTAACAACAACAACAACAATCTCTATGAACAAATAACATTTAGGACAGCTAGAGCTTTTTTATAGGTATACTGGTACCTCTGCCATCCTTTCAGAGTTGATAATGTGTTTACCTTTTCTCTCTTTCTTGTTCCTATTATTTCTCATTTCTTCTTTTTCTAACCAAATTTTCTGATCTCACCAGCTTCCTAAGCTGCAGTACAGAGAAGAGATAAAAAGGATGTGAGATTCACACCTGACTGACAAACTCTATAAATGCATTTTTCCTCTCTGAGCTGGGAAGTTACTTAAAGTTGAGTCTTCCTTTTGAGGGATATTCCCATGGGTGCTTCAGAAGATTTGCCCTATTTCATCCAAGTGCATTCTCTGTGACATCAAATTGCATTTACATTTCTCTCTGTTACTTGTCTTTCAGTCTTTCCCTGGTTTCTTTTTTCCTCGATTTGCTGGGGTTCTTTCTCATCGGTGATAAGTACTCTTACAATTGGTCTTTGGGGTAAGGATAGTAAATTATTTCTTGCAGGCTTTTCTCTTGCTCTTGCATTTCTCAATTCAGTTCTGTGAAACACACAAACATTCCTCTGCCATCAGGAGAACCTGATCAGGGACTCTTTCTGTTTCTCTGCCTCTCTCTCCACTCCTTCCCTCTCTGTCTCTACCTCTGTCTCTCCCTTTCTCTTTCTCCTCTCCCTACCAGCTTAGGCTTATTGCCAAACATTCATGCCTTCAGATTTTTTCAGATCCATGTCAGAAACTAGTCCACTGTTCTGCGCGCGCGCGTGTGTGTGTGTGTGTGTGTGTGTGTGTGTGTGTGTGTGTGGAGAGAGAGAGAGAGAGAGAGAGAGAGAGAGGAAATATACATGAAATTCACAAAGGAGCCTGAATGAAGTCCTTTTCCCTACATTTGAGGCAAGCACAAGATACCTTCATTCTTCCCCTTTAAAAAGAGAAATACATGGGATAGAGCACAGAGTATATACACCTTTGGTCTGGTATTTCTTATGCAAAATAAAAGGGATTCCTTTTTAAGTATCTATTTTGATGAAGAAAAATGTTTAAAAATGGGTTATTAGGCATAAGATAATGAGGAATACACTTGGCTCTTTCCTACCCCACCTTGCTTCCCCTATGTCAGGGCACCTCTTAAATAAAGAGCCACCTTGAGAAAGATAAATTGAAAGGGCAGGGTATCGTTTATCATGAAAGAGCATTTCTGCCTAATGGCCCCTTGAGTAAAGTGTTTCTTTAGGACATCACAGCTTATGGGAAGACAGATTTAAAGGCCAGGGCATCAATTAGAAGTCCATAGTCTTCCTGCTTAATAGTTCTTTGTACAGCTTCTTTCAGCAAGATAAAAATACCATAAAAATGGAAAATGAGACTTGCCAAACAATTTCAACACTTCCCTTAGGCCACTGATGCTGAATACTGTCAGACACAGCATTTCTAAGTCCCTGGTCAAGTTGGGAAGCATTACATAATGTTGCATGCAGTCTATTACTGTCTGCAGTGCTGATTTAAAGAGATGTCAGCCATGAGTAGCTCAGTTCTGAAACATCAGCCCTGGTAATGACAATTTTGAAAATGAAAATGACTACAAAAGTAAGCAGAACTATCCAATTATTTTTTTTCCTGTAATGCTGTAACTGATTGCATGTATTTGTGATATATACTTGTGCATGTATGTATATGTATGTATATACACAAGTGCATACATGCATATGCATGTTAAATGTGTACACACTTGTCATATGTGTGTACACATTTGTCTTACAATTTCAGAGAAAAACAGTAGCTATGAGTCTTGAAGAAGCAAAGTGTGTCTATGAAAATATAATCTTTGTAATCCCTGTAACTCAGGAGACTAAAGCAGGAAGCTTGCAGGTTGAAGGCCTGAGGCAACCTGCACAAGTTAGCAAGACTTTGTCTTAAAAAACCTGGGGGTTTACAGGTGCAGCTTAGTGGTAGAGCACTTGCCTAGCATGTGTAAGGTATGACTCTGGGTTCAACCTCTCAGTACTGCAACAAAATAAAACAAACAAAACAAAGAATACGAATGTTCCCTGAACTACTGTAAGTATTCAAAACATTTTGGGAATTTACTTTTTAATCATTGTTCTGGGAATACATTACAAAAGATATCCCACAGCCATGTCCCAAAGGACATCTCATCCCATAGCCATGTTCTCATCATTTCTAGGCGTCATGTTTAGTCACCTCATTATTCCATATATACAACATTTGATGCAAAGGCATTTTCTCAAGTCTCTATAATAGGAGTCAAAAGCCTGCAATTTCAGACTCTGGAATGTATCTTATCTATTTCTTGAAACCTGCTAGAATTTGAAATAAATGGCACATTTTCACCTCTCAATTAACATTTATTCTCCCTGATTTCCCCTGCCTACACATAAACTAATAATTCTCCTGACTCTTCACACTCATTTGGTTGGGTTCACAAAATCTCTAACTATTCAGTAGATTCCTTTCAAAATTAAGTGAAAAACTGCTTTTGTCATTTCTCCTACTTACTCAAAACTCCTAGATGTTTCTAAATAATCAGTTCTCTAAATTCTCCAAGTCCTAGACACAGAAGTCCAATTGTCTCTGTATAAAGTATCCCTTTTGTGGGTGTAGGGCATCTGTTTCTTTTCTGTTCTTGTATGGTTCCCTAGGGACAGTGGAAATCTTAACTGGCTAACCATTCTGACAATTCCACAGCTCACCTCACCACATCTCTTCTTGTAACTCCCATGTCTCCTGAAGGCTCACTGTGTGATTAGGTGTTCCCACAACACTGATCTCTTGTTTTATACTTTACTTGAGTTTTTTTTTTTTCCAGGTCTGAAGAGTTGAACTGACATTCTCACATGCTAGGCAAGTGCTCTACCACTGAGCTCAACTCCCAGTCCTTTCTTTATTTTTTATTTTGAAATGGTGTCTCACTAACTTGCATAGCCTGCCACTGGCCTTGAAGTTGTGATCTTTCTTCCCTGCCTCCAGAGTCACTGGGATAACAGGCATGTGCCACAGCTCCAGGCTACTCTCTTTGATATTTTGCTGTTTAATTACTACCTAAGTCAAAACCCTGATTTAAAGTTTCTCAGGACAAAATAAACCAAATTATTATTTGGATAAAATATACCTTAAAAAGTCACCTTTTTACTTAATTATTCAATGTTTGGCTTCTCTTCAAATGTAAATGCCAGTACATGTCTATTGGTACCTTCATGTTTCTGTACCATTTCCAGAAGTTTCATTTTCTTTGCTTTCTATGTCATTTCTCTGCATATTTGTAAAGAAAGAGTATATGTGAAAGGGGATAGTTGGAATCATTCCAGTACGGTGTGGCCATTACTTTCAGATCATTCATGGTAATTGCAGAGAATGCTGTTAGTTTTGGAAAACCACACAACTAATTGAACTGTGTTATATGTTTGTAGACTATTCCTCCTCTGTACCAGGATAATACCTTCCATAAACCTAACCATAGATTCTAACAAAGAATATGAACAAATCAAAAGTACAAAGGAGAGAGTATCTCTATTGATATAGCACTTTCTTTATGGATGCTGCAAAGTAGCACGAGTTAAAATAATACTAACAACAAGAATAATTCCCAGAAGCTGCAGTGCCCAGAGAGGCATTGAACAGTGATCACCGAATCAAAATTTATTACAGGTCTGCTTTGAAAAGGCTTTAAAAAAACAGCAGAAAGATCCCATACAAGTGTTTTACTTCTATTTTAGGAAGTCTCCACTAAAAAATCTACAGGCTATGACAAATCATGTACTATCATCAAATTAAACCAAGCCAGATTTCTATGTTGTGATATTATCTGATCCATAATATTCAATTCAATGTTAAAAATGACCATGGAGCCTGGCGCAGGGACACATGCCTGTAATCCCAACAACTCAGGAGGCAGAGGCAGGAGGATTGCAAGTTTGAGACCAGAGGCAGTCTACATAATTTAGTGAGACCCTGTCTCAAAATGTGGCCTGGCCAGGCATGGTGGCGCATGCCTGTAATCCCAGCGGCTTGGGAGGCAGATGCAGGAGGATCACAAGTTCGAGACCAGAGGAAGTCTGTGTAACTTAGCGAGACCCTGTCTCAAAAAAGTGAAAAAAAAGTGGGCTTGGGGTGCAGCTCAGTGGTCTAGCACTTGCAGAGCATACAAGCACAAGGCCCTGCGTTCAAACCCCAGTACCGCCAAAAAAAGATAGTGGTCCAGCACTTGCAAAGTATGCAAGCATGAGGCTTTGGGTTCAACCCCCAATATTGCAAAAAAAAAAAAAAAAAAAAAAAAGAAAGAAAAAAGAAGAAGAAAAATTACCATGTGGGGGTGGGGGGAATTGCTGCAGGTCGCAGGGAGTTGCTCTGGCCAGGAGCCAAGCCCTCCAGTTGAAGATCTGCTGCAGGTTTCTGGGTCGGGCGTCCATGGAGTGCCGTGCCTCCAGGGAAGGAGAATTATATTCACAGCTATTCTGAGAAGGCTTTAGAAAGGCAGGCTCAGAGAATTACGCTCACAGCTATTCTTTGCTTCTTGCTTCAAGAGACAAGGCCAACTCCAAGTGCTCTTCTATCAACAGCTCATTACTGTAGTTCTCTCATCTGTCTTTTTCGAGAGGGTTGGTGTTGTGGACTCTCAGGTCTGTGGTTGGATCCTGAGCGACTTGTGCACTGTGCTTATATACCCTAACTCAACCAATCAGAAGCTAATACATCATATGGGGTGACTTTGGCTCAGGCAATCAGGGGAAAGATGCAAATGAAGCATTGACTAGGGAACCAATCAGGGGATATTCTTAAACTTGCCAATCAGAGTTCATTGGGTAATTGGGTAGTAGCTAATCAGATGGCAAGAGGTAGTTGGATGCCAGAGCCATCTTGGTGAGTTCAACACCAAAAGGCCCACAATGTAGGGTAGAGGTTTACTAGGGGCCATCTTGCCCTGGGAGACAAGTCTTAGTCCTCCAATTTGGCTAGATAGGCCTCGAGCCAGTCACAGTCTCTAGGCCATATCCCTACAATCATGGATTCTCTATCATTTTTTATTTCCTTTTGTACATCCTGACTAGTTGAGGCCTCCCTTTTAATTAGGAAGCAGTATTTATTTTAAAATTGATGAATCCTGATAGTCTTTTTTTTTTCTGTGGTACTGGGGGTTGAACCCAGGGCCTCACACTTGCATGCTCTGCAAGTTCTGGACCACTGAGCTGCACCCTCAGCCCATTTTTGTACTTTTTTGAGATAGGGTCTTGCTAAATTACGCAGACTGCCTCTGGTCTTGAACTTGTGATCCTCCTGCCTCTGCCTCCGTTTTGTAGTTTTGAAGGTTGAACTCAGGGGCTTGTGCATGTAGGCAGGTGCTCTACCACTGAGCTACACATCCAGCTCCTTCTTTGTTTGTTTATTTATTTATTTATAGAGGCCATTTCATTAAGTTGTACAGACTGCCTGTGGCCTCAAACCTGAGCTCCTTTTGCCTTAGCCTCCCAAATTGGTGGGATTACAGATGTGTGACACTGCACCTTTATAAAAGTCAACTTATCTGTGTGTTTTAAATCATTTTAGTTTTTCCTAGTGAGATTTTGTATTTGTTGCAATTTTGTATTTCTGTGGCCCAATAAAAAACCTTTATTCCACAGAGTAAAATGATCAATTATAAAATAAAAATAAAGACAAATAGAGGAATTTGAAACAGATAAATTGTGACTAAAATGTCAACTCCAAATTTTATAAAATTTGTTTACATTTACAAGTAGAATAACTAACTATCCATGTCATAAATTGAACATCTATAATTGTGCTTACTAAATTAACAGGTTACATTGATATTTATTGACATCATATTTTGGAATCATTGGATTTTTCTTACTTGTTTTTAATTCATAAAATATTTTAAAGCCAAAATTACAAAGATGGCAAACAAACCAGTGGCTTGTGGCTAGGCAAAGGAGGGTTATTTTTGTTGTTAGGTGCCATCCAGTCGGTGTCTGACTCAGTCATCCTATATACAACATGCGAAACAGTATTGTTAGTGCTTCTCTGCTACTCATAAGGTTTTCAATGGCTGATTGATTTTTGAATATGGGTTGCCAGGTCCTTCTCCCAAGTGTACAGCAGGTGTTCCCAGGTGGTATCCCATCCAAGTAGTAACCAAGCCCAACACTGCTTAGCTTCTGAGATTTGATGGGAGCAGACAGTATAGTGGCATGGCTTCAGGCAAGGGAGGGAGTATTAATAAAAAGGGATAGTAGCACGAATGCATTCTTTTGAAGTGACAAGGCAGTTCTGTACTTGATTGTGCTGATGATTTTATGAATCTACGCATGTGACAAAGTCTCATAGAATTATATCAAAGACATACAAAAATGAACGCTTATGAAAACTAGTGAAGTCTAAGTAAGATGAGTATTCTTGTTAAATATATTTTATCCATGTCAATATCCTGGTTTAGATAGTGTGATTTATATAATATGGGAAAAATTGAGAGAAGACCTGTGATAAATACATAGGACCTCTCTGTACTATTCTTGCAACATCTTCTTAGTTGATAATTATTTCAGTTTTTTAAGTTGTAAAAATGAAAGTTAAATGCTAAAAAATAGTGTCACAAACATCCTGCAACCCTCCTACTGGGCACATATCAAAAGGAAATGAAATTGATATCTCAAAGAGATACCTGCACCCCCATGTTCATTTCAGCATTAACCACAATAGCCAAGATATAGAAACAAACTGTTAGTGGATGAATGGATAAAGAAAGGTGGTACAGACAGATAATGGAATATTTAATTGTAAAGAAGGATGTCCTGCATTTTTGACAACATAGATAAGTGTGGAGGGTATAAGTGTAAGTGAATAAGCCAGGCATAGAAGGACAAATAGTATATAATCTCATTTATATGTAGAATCTAAAATAAATTGACTCAGAGAATAAAACAATGGTTGCTAGAGGCTAGGAAGTGGAGAAAAATGAATTGATAATTTTCAAAGGTACAAATTTTGAATCACAAAATGAGTAAGTTCTAGGTAACTAATGTATAAAATGGGGAGTACAATTAATGATATTGTATTTTATATTTGAAATTTTCTAAAAGAGTAGATCTTAAGTATTGTCATCATAAAAAGTACAACTGATGAATCAATTTGCTAATTGACTTAATTATAATCATTTTACGATGTATATATGTATATATCAAATCATGCTGTATACTTTAAATATATACAACTTTTATTATTTATCAATAATGTCTCAAGGAAATTGGGAAAAATAAAGGTTTAAAAAATCAAAGTAACAAATATTAACAATAAGTGTCCAAATATTATTTCAATTTTAAATAGTGTTAATATTTTTGCAGTTTATATAATTTATTAGAAAACAAGAATTTATTACAGTTGAGGCCCTTCTCTTCACTCCTAATCCCATTCTCCTTACTGTTTTCTAAAGCACAAGTATGATTTTGTATTCCAACTTATCTTTAAAATTTACTGCATATACTGCATAG
>VMDO01041836.1:0-10941 GCA_007922755.1 Pedetes capensis
CATGTTGTGTTTTTTTTTTTTTTGCCAGGCTTTCCTTTGGTTTTGTCTGGGTGCAAAGGGTAGCCAATGCAAGGGTATAAGAAACTCAATTTTGCTTTTGACAAATAAATTTGGAAGATATTAACTGACTAGTGTAACCTAAATGAACCAACTATTCCTTAGAAATTATGATTAGTGAAGTGGGTGGTGAAAAGTTTCAAAGTCTATATATATATAAAGGGAGAAGTAGTGTAGGGGAAAACTAGTAAGAGACCATCAGAATTAAGCAACTCTTTAGAGGACTACACAAAATTCAAATAATAATCAGAAGAACAACAACAAACAGGTGAACACAGATTTAAAAAAATACTAACCCCAGAACCATTTAACCCATGCAGAAAAGCAAAAAGAGAAAAGAAAAAAGAAAAGCCATAACCCGAACAGCTCAGCTTGCACTAATTCAGACTACATGACAGTCTATTCCTTAAGACATCTGTCTTCTTTCCAAATGTTGTCAAACTGCTGTCTCAGCCCTTCTTTCCCACTACCATGCAGCTTGGATCTCAAAGAGGGTGTGTGCCATCCAGATCCCTTAATCCATTTGTGAGTTCTCCCATTCTGGTTCTTCTGACTCATGAACTGTCAGGCTCCTCAAGTGTAATGGTCCTCAAGTGTAATGTCCTCAGTGGCCACTCCCTCCACAGCCAATAAAGCTGAGCTATGTTTCTCTGTAGCCTTTGCTGTGGGCATTTAGGTTTCCCTACCCAGCACTAGCCCAACTAGTCTCCTTTGGGACTGGCTCAGTGTCCTAGCAGAAGACAGCTTCCTGGGGGTTCCAACCTATTGGAGTACTCGCAGTTGCTCCCAGTATCTCAGGGCCACTGTCAGGTCACCTCTGGGATTGTTTAATTAGATATACTTGATATAGAGCATTCTCTGTAACTGCTGGGAACTTTTCAATGTTACATTACCCATAGACTCCTGCTTCTTCTGTGTTTCCAGGCTAGGATCAGGGATTGTTTACTTAAACGGGCAATGTTTTGCATTCCTTTTGGGGACAGCTCCTTAACTGCCTTGGGCTGTTGGGAGGGGTGGGGTTGGGGGAATGGCCACTCTATCTCATTATGCTTACTTCCACAGTGTTACTGCTGACACACAGGCTTTGTCTGCATATTGCTGCAGTGCCCATTCCTAGGTCAGACTTGTTTTGCTCAGCCTTTCATGTGTGCCCTTTGCCCAGCCTTTCATGTGTGTCCCAGTTACCTGCCTGGGTATATGTATTTCCTTAATGGGGCAGTCTTGATCGGACCCTCAGTCTTGTTCCCTGAGGCACCTTACACTGAGAGTTTGTGTATTAGCTGCAGCTGTCTGGTTTGCAAATTGGCTTCTGATAGATTATGGTGAGGTTTTTTTCATGTCTGTGAGGCTCTTGCCCCAGTCTTCTAGGTAGATAGTGGTTCTCCCCACATGCTCACCACTGCTTGCCTGGAGTGGGTGCCTCTAAAGTGTCTCCCTGCTGGTTCCACTTATCTTTCCAAAAAGTTTACTGCTTTTGGTCTGATGTCATAGTACAATTCATTTTTCACTAATTTAAGGCATTCTCCCGAATGTACATTTGGAGTAGAGATTTATAGACTGTTCATAGCTCTTCCTTCTTCCCTGGTTAAAGCGTAGTTGCTTTCAGTCCCCCATATTAACCAGCTCCTTTACTTCAACACGATTATTCTCAATAGCTCCTGGTAAAGGAGTTCCCCATCTGATAAGAGTACATATACTAAATCCATTTTTGAAGTCAATACCACTCAAAATGTATTTTGGGGGCCAGGGGCCAAAAGAGATCCAGGAGAATGTGGTAGAAATAAAAATTTGAAATCCAGTGCAGCAATCTTTTATCACGAGTCCTCAAAGAGCTCTTAGAAGGGTGTTCAGGCAGGGGACCCAGCATGTGGTATCTATATTTTCATTGTCTCTATACTTTGTGCTTTTGCATGCAACTACCCTGAACAACTTCTGCACTCACTCTCTCTTTCTCCCTCATTTCTCTTTCTTGAATTTCCAAATTCACCAATTGTAACACAAAAGACTAGCCCAATGACTCTATTATAGTAAACCTTCATCTGCACTGTCTGTGGGTGGGTCTAGTATTTCATCATGTAATAACAAGTCCTTTTGTTTTATTTATCTGTTCTAGTATAATTAATTTGAGGAAACATTTTCTTTGAAATAAGAAAACAAAAAATAGGAAGAAATTACACCTTCTTAAAAACAATTAAATTTTTCTCTATTATTCATATTTTAATATTCAATGTATTGTTACTGAACATCCACTAAGCAACTAGCACAATGACATGCATTACAAGTATCAGAACATTTTAAATGTCTATTTTTTGTCTTACATCTGTGATGGACATATCACAAATAAGTTTACTTATCTTACACAGTTCTTTCCAAGACAGTTTGAAGATTGTCTACTAATATAGATATTTGTGCAAATTTCACCTAGAATTATATAATTACTTTTAACTGGCAAACTTTGAATCTGCTTCAAAAATTAACAATACTTGCATATTTGTTGTTAAATCATTAATTTCTGGAATTATGCTGAAAAGTATGTCTTCATTTACATGAATTATCTAAATTTTCTTAAATATTGATCATCAGCATTGTTACAGTTGTTTTTATGTAGTTCTTACATTCAAAAGATATTTGACCAACCTTACTTACTATCATTTTATTCTACTCTATTCTGTAGATATTTCTTCATTAGTTTAAAAAGGTTTGCCAGATATTCATAAAACTACTAAATCTAAATATGTTTTTATAATTTAAGATACTTTCTGGGTGGGTTTTTCTGGTTATTGTCAAATCAAGTAATCATGACTCAGTTACTTTAAAAATCGAAACAAAACAGTTTATAATTCGTTATTTCACCAAGATATGTCTGTTTTATGACAACTACACCTTTGTTATTGGCATAATAGAAAAAAGGCTCTTGTGGTGAAAAATGAGAAGAAATTAAACTGGCAGTTTAGAATAGGGAATGACACTTAAAGTGAGCTCTGTGATTCATGTAGAACAATCTATCCTTCTCACATATTCAGAAGCTAATTATAATCCTTCTCTAAATCAATCTGTTTCATAACCATATTTTTTAAAAGACTACTCTTCAAAAGCTAAATATAATTCTAGATACCTCAAAATTAGAGTATTTCCAGGAAAATGGTGACTTTAAAGAAATAATCTAGATGTCAAGTTTATCCTGTTTAACCAGAGAAGTGATAGTATTGAGTCAAGAATTTATTCTACAATAAATTACATTTAAAATTCTGAGAAAACTTGTAGCTACTTTTTCTAGTTTTGAAGACCTTATGTTTACTTAGGTGCTGGTTTACTAATTTGTTGTAATAGTTGTGCACTTAACTATAGTTTAGTTCAGTAGTGAAATAACAAATATGTTTCTCTTAAAAATACGTTTTCACCTAGTTAATTTAGATGTACCCTCTAGATTTCTAAAAAAGACAATTTGCTTTGTTGACCCTCTACCTGATATGACAGAAGAAAATAGAAAACTTTCTTGTAATATCAAGGTGATGATAAATATGTTAAATCTGATACCTTTGAAAAGTAGAATAATTTTGTGACAAGAGGTAAGTATTTTCAACAAATTAGTCTGAGTTGCCTTTAAATTTCTAATCTTTTCTGGGTGGTAACGTTGTACAGTAGTAAATAATAATAATCCTAGCTTAACGTATCCTTAACCATAACTTATTACCCGACTTAACTAGTCCTTAAATATAACTTTCATCTTAAAATACATTGTGTTTTTCTATAAATTGGCA
Organism: Pedetes capensis; assembly: GCA_007922755.1. Lineage (NCBI taxonomy): Eukaryota > Metazoa > Chordata > Mammalia > Rodentia > Pedetidae > Pedetes > Pedetes capensis. The sequence continues at coordinate 3,819 of VMDO01041836.1, forward strand.
GTGGAAGGAGAAGAGAGAACCCAAAGAAAATGTATGTATTCAAGAACCTACTGAATTAACATAACACTATGCTAACCAATATAAATTGAAAATAATACAGTTCTGAAATGCCTCTAAACTTCAAGTTTATGTTTGAGTATATAGGATACAGCATCATTCACTATTCTGTGCTAAACCATGCATTCAGTTGTTTCCATTTATATTGCATCAAAGCAGTTGAAATCCAATTGAAAAGTTTCTTTAGACAGCCATTGTGTGGGAACATGATGTCAATATTAATAAAGGCTGAATTTCCCCTTGGCTCACTTCTTACAGATAAGCTTTTCAATAATACACTGCTTGCACCAAAGGTCTGATGGGACTGGGAATAGTAAAAAACACTAATAAAAGAATGTTGAATGTTTTTATATTAAATTTCCCCACAGGCAAACTGAAAAGCCTACTTAGAGAACGCCAATCAACATGGCACTTATTAAATGTAACAAGAGTCCTGTTACAACAGATCTTTAAAGCCCTAAAAATGAATTAGGAAATAGAGACCAAAAGACAATTGCAAATTCATTTTTAAATGCAAACTCTGGACATATCACATGATCTGTGCTAAATTGATCCTGGATTATTTGATCTTCAAAAAATATTCATTTTAGGGCTCACACAACTTTGAAATTTTTCTTTTGCTTAAAGTAACTAGATTCTTACTTAAAATAATTCTAGATATTTGTCTTACAAAGTTATCCAACAGAAATAAAGGCTTTTATACAAATTTAGTCACATTCTATTTTCTGAAAAGTAATAAAATTAAGGACACATCATTGAATAAAATAATAACTGGATAAGTTGGAGAAAAAGAGGTCATTGTTGAAATTAATTAACAAGAGGCTAGCAAGATGTATTGTAACTAAGAACAAAAATAAACACTTGCAGTGGTTGAATAGCATGTCAACATTAACAACTCGGGGTTTGTCCTTAATTCACAGACTTACAGACCATCACTTTCATCTGAAGTTAAGCAATATTGAGGTGGTGACAAATATATTAAATCTGCCCATCTTTGAGAACTTGAACCCCAGGCTGAGACTCTGACTTGGGTTCAGTAATAAAAATAAACTCAATGGCTGAACATCAGTTATTTCTCATAGATGTAGGAGAAAATGAGAGATGGTCACTGGGACTTCAGGATAAAAGGTAATGGCTTAGGAACAATTTTTTTTTATTATGGATTCTATAAATCTGTTAAATATCATGATGTTTTTATTTCTTTGGAAAACAAAGAACTTCTCACAAAGGAACTTCCACATAGCCAAATTAATTTCCCAGGGAAGTTTCAGGGAAATAAGGACTTTAAAAACCTTTTAAGTAGATATTATATCTAATAAGAAATTCAGAATGATGTAAATTTCATAGACTCCCTAGTCTTTTAATTTAGTAAAAAAGTATGTGGAACTACATATTGAACACTATGTGCTTATACACATACATATGTATTAAAGATGTAGTTTTTAAAGAAAATTAAATCTTTCAAATGCATCTAGTTACCAACTTAGTTGCCTTTTTGTCAACATTAACTGAAGTGTGAGTTAAAACAAAGATGATAGAATCTTCAACTATTATTGTGTAGATTGAGGTAAAGCTGCTTTCTTTTATTGCATGTTTGAATATCATATCAGAATAACTATCACTGAATGTTATATTTTAATTGAATTTTTCCAATAAACAAAAAAATTGGTCAATATGTAGAATATTTTTATTTATTATATTTTAATGTATTTCTTTCTTCTCAAATTCCACTTAAATGTTCAGTGAGGAAAAGATTTCCAGAGGGTGGCTTTAACTTTTAGTCACTTTTATAACCAAGGTAATTTTTTGATGTTTTCCTGATGTCTTAATGAAGAATCAACTTATCCATTTTGAAATATAGCAAGATTATTTTTTCACAGACCTCTTATGCTCATATTTTATTTGTTGGCACTGTTTTATGTCAGTTTCCAGAGTTTTGTATCTTTATGTTGATTATTAATAAGAGGAATAAGTTGCAGATATTAAGCTTTTTATCATGTCTCATTTTTACTGAGGATTTATAACAACTAATGTACAATTCTGTTAATTGTAAGCTCCTATAAGAAAATATTCCTATCTGACCCGCTTTGATTCTTGTCTTTGGTATGTATCATCAGAACTTCCATATTGTACATATTTAAGTGAAATATTTTCTTGGTAATAATGATAGCATGTTTCTTTCTTTTAAGGAATATGCTGATACATAGTCTATAATCATCATGCATTGAATTTTCATATTTATACTTTTAAAATTAATTGAATAATAGTAAGAACCCAATGCTTCACTTTTGAATGCCTGCATCTTATAAAAATTAAAATAAACTGAATTGAGTTCAATAGCTTTCATTTGATCACAATCAAAATTTAATTAATTGCACATGTAAGACACCTTATTCTTCTCTTAAAAGCAATGGTGAGGAAGCAGGGTACTGTGGCACACACCTCTAATCTCAGCAACTTGGAAAGCTGAGGCAGGAGGATAATGAGCTCAAGGCTAAGGGCAGCCTGTGCAGTTTACAGAGACTCTATCACAAAATAAAAACTACAAAAAGGGTTCTGGGTGCTGCTCAGTGGCAGAGCTCCCTGGTATCAATCCTCCAGTACTGTAAAAACAAAAACAAAAACAAAAAGCAATGGTGACAAACTAGTACACACACCCCACCACAGGTCTGGGGCGTTGAACCTAGGGCCTCCTATGTCTCAGAAAGGTGCTCCACCACTGAGATGCACCCCCAGCTCCTTTTTTATTTTTTACTTTGAGACAGGGTCTCACAAAATTGTGCAGGATGCCTCTGGCTTCAAACTTGTGATTCTCCTTCCTCAGCCTGCCAAATCACTAAGATTATAGGCAAGTGCCACAGTAGAAGACAACCAAAGGTATGTCCACTCTTGGTTGCCTCCTTCCTTACTCTCCGTTTGGAGAGAATGAAAATGGAATCCAGGGCTTACCACTCACCCATACCATTTGGCCCACTACACTTCCTTTCCTTTCCTTTCCTTTCCTTTCCTTTCCTTTCCTTTCTTTTTCTTCTCTTCTCTTCTCTTCCCTTCCCTTCCCTTCTCCTTCCTTCCTTCCTTCCTTCCTTCTTTCCTTCCTTCCTTCCTTCCTTCTTTCTTTCTCTCTCTCTCTCTCTCTCTCTCTCTCTCTCTCTCTCTCCTTCCTTCCTTCCTTCCTTCCTTCCTTCCTTCCTTCCTTCCTTCCTTTCTCATTATGTTTTTGAAATACTAGGGGGTGAACCCAAGGCTTCAAACACACTAGGCAAGTGCTGTAACACTAAGATCTACCCTCAGCCCCTTTTTTGAGATAGAGTCTGCCTAACTTTCACGGGCTGCCTCTGGTCTCCAACTTGGGATCTGCCTACCTCAGCCTCCACAATCACTGGGATTGCAGATGTGTGTCAGGGCGCCTAGCACACCATTCTTATACACTGTTATTCTTTAGGAGTCTTTTTTTTTTTCATGAAATTTATATGTCAGTGGCTTTTATAGTTTACATACATAGGTCATTCCAGGTGAAGTGGGGAAGGAGCACTTAAGGATAAGTGAAACTAAAGAGTGTCTGCAGCTGTAGCCCTGTGGCAACCAATCTCGTCAGATCTCGGAGGCTAAGCAGGGTCAGGGTGGTTAGCACTTGCATGGGAGATGGTCTGGGGACACCAGGTGCTGTAGACTTGGGAGACAGACCCGGCAACCCACTCCCAAAAATCAATCCGCCATTGAAAACCCTATAAACAGCAGAGAAGCATTGACAATAGTGTTTCCTCTGTTGTATGTGGGGTGGCTATGAGTCTGATACCAACAGGACAGCACTTAACAACAACAACAAAACTAAAGAGTATATGAACACAGCTATTAAAACCTTTCTCCAGATTTTTCTCTCCTCTTGCCATCTAAACAAAACAACAGAAAATCACATGCTTCCCGTATATGCAGAAATATTTCTTTACAATCATACACAAACCTTTAGAGCATCTGCTCTTATTAGTTTACTAAATAGTTCTTACCTTTGAGTTCATCAATGTATCTACACTACTATTTTAGAAGATATCATGTATGCAAAATTACTTGCCAGTCTAATATGTGAATAATGCTACTACTGTAAACTGATACTCTAATTCTTTTCTCATTCAGATAATTTTAATTATTTAGATGCCCATATAATTTTGACTGTGAAAAGGCTGACACATTTAGCCTTTACATGGCCATATATCTGCATATTGCTTTAAATTCATGCAGAGCCTTTCTATTTTCTATAAATTTATATTTTGTCCTAAATATGAATGATGAAATTGAATATTTCAAGTAAATGGTAGCTTATCTGTCTTCTAATTTCTTCTCTTACCTTATCATTCCTTAGTTCTATTATTTCTCAGTCATAACTGATTCCAACAATCCATATTTTGAAATGTGTGTTAAATCCAGATCTGAGCTCTCACATGTACATTATTGCTTTGTGTTCCTTGTGTGTGAATCAACTTCCACTCTGGTTAAGTATGTCTATATTTTATAGATCCTTCCACTGGTATCAGCTGATACAATTTCACAGTCATATTTGGATTGTGTGTCAAAACATGAACACTAATTTTAATAGTATTAAAACGAAATAAAATAATATATGTGATGCTTAAAATTTACTGTTATTTTAATAACTCAATTTAACGTATGGTCAAGTATGAGCCAGATGTGGTGGCACACGCCTCTACTCCCAGCAACTGAAGAGGCAGGAGGATAGCAAGTTTTAGACCAGAGGCAGTCTGTGTAATTTAGCGAGACCCTGTCTCAACAAGTAAAAAAATGGGCTGGAGGAGCAGCTCAGTGGCCCAGCACATGCAAAGCATGCAAGCGTGAGGCCCTGGGTTCAACCCCCAGTACCACAAAAACAGCAACAAAAACCAATATGGTCAGGTATATAAAGACACAAAAAGTTCTAGGTAAACACCTACTAAAGAAATATATAAAATCTAAGTATTATAAAGGATTCTGTGTGCTTCATATGTTGTTATGTGCCCTTGGGTCAGTGTGTGACTCATAGAGACTCTATGTGCAACAGATGAAACAATATTGTCAGTGCTTCTCTGCTATTCACAGGGTTTTCAATAGCTGACTGTTTTGAGGGAGTGGGTTGTAGGGTCCATCTCCTAAGCGTACAGCACCTGGTGTTCCCAGGTGGTCTCCCAAGTACTAACCACTCCCAACCTTGCTGAGCTTCTGAGATCTGACAGGATCTGACACCACAGTGGTACAGCTGCCGGCTTCATATAGTGCTTCATAAATAAAAAAATTAAAATTAATATCAGTACATACCCAATTACCATATAATATATATGTAAAATCAAATAGCAATCAATTTGAAGGCAAGTTCTTCTAAAGTGCTTCTAAGTTTCACCCACTCATGTCTCTAACATTTCTTTTTCTGTTACTAAGTTTAACAAAGAGCAAAGATCCTGGAATAGGAAAGAATAAAGGAATTTTTTGACACCAAATGTCTGAACTTCAGTTTCTTCTGTCTGTAATATGAAATAGATATCCATTTTACTCTGATTATCACAGAAAATCAAATGATTTAAAAGTAAACACCATGAAAAGATAATACTAAATATAATATTGAATGAAGTGACGGAGAAATTCTTTTGATTTTATATCATACTATGCATCAGTGAAAACATAATAGGTAGGCTAGAAAACAATGCTCAGTGCACTTACCTAGTCCAACAAGGTTTAATTGATGTATTCCACATGGGTTCTCATTTGTATTGTCATGATCTAATGACTAGGACACTAGTTAGAAGTGAAAAAAAATAGGTCTATTTTCAATGCTGATATTCACTCTATTCCTTGGGGGAATTTTTTAAAACTTCATATGCATATTTTTCTAACTGTAAAATGCATGTCACCAAATTAAAAGGTCTCTGAGAGTGAATAATGTTTGCTTTTCCCTCCACAGAGAGAACACCTCAGAAATTTAGCCAAAAGCTTAAAACATCACCCATGATACAGTATTCAAGTTTCACAAAGTAAAGAGACAAAGGTGACATCCATTTCAGCTTTTTCTCTTTCCTTGAATTTTTGATTTATATGACTCAAAAGGTTAATCTTAGTAAAGCACAGGGGAGAAGATAGCTATCCAAGTGACATTTTTAGACATTCTACAGGTATGATATATTAAAAGGTGCATTTAGGGGTCCAAGGAATATTGGAAAATATCACACAGTTTTAACACCGCCGACTTCTTATCAAAGGTACAAAATGATCAGCTGGGAAAGACATCATGACAGAACTGGGTGGGAAAAAACTTTAAAAAGACAATAGTTTCAGTGGAGTCTTTTTAAACACAAACTTATCAAATGTCTCTTGTGCAACTAGGAACCATTTCCTAAATTATAACTAAGTTCACATGTTTAGAAGAGATCCAGTGAGGTGGGGAAAAAATGTTGATTAAGACGTTGTCTTCAAGGAACCTAAAGTCTTGTGAGGCAGACATATTTAAACATGTAAATAGTGCAAGGCGGAATAAAGTAATTGCCATTTAGAGGTTCAAAGTGCTTTGAGAGCCCATAAGAAGAAGTAATTAATTCTGACTTGTATGATGGGGAAAGCTCTATGGAAAAGAGCTTTTGAAAAGGGCCTTAAAAGAGATGTAGTAATTTGGTGGATAGAAAGAGGGGACATTCCATGCAGAGGCAAGAACATCACCACTGAGGCACAAGGCATATTTAAACTCCTAAAACCTGGACAGAAAAGCCATAGTTCATATGGGCTAATTGGAAATTTCTATTACAGTGGAGCAGTAATGTACATAAAGACTGATTTTTTACATTTTCTTTTTGTTATGTATTATTATCAAACAATGTATCTACAATTTTGAGAGTTCTGGGAAAGTTCTTCAGAATACTTAACTATAAAATAGCTTCCATGTATTTTAATACATAAATGTTTTAAGTTTAAATATTTGCTAGCAATTTATTTTTAAATAAATTATCACGTGTACTTAAAGACTGCATAATTTCACTTTTTTTTTTTTTTTTTTTTTTTTTTTTTTTTTTTTTTTTTTTTTTTTTTTTTTTTT
>VMDO01041837.1:0-10952 GCA_007922755.1 Pedetes capensis
TAAACCATGTATGTGTAAGGAACAGACTATTTCACTTTCTACCTGGCTGCTTTTTACATGACTGGAACAGCTCATTTTCTAAAAATGAATGCCATTGTTACAACTTAAGCAAGGCAATTTTATTATATGACAATAACATTAAGATGTGTTGATTCTGACAAATAAGAACAGCAAGTTTTTAACTCACATATTCTGTAATTGAAATGTTTCTTGGTTCATAAACTTCCTTTTATTCACTTGGCCTGAGCTGAAATTTAATGTTTTATTTACATAAAATTCCAATATTTGTATAGATATGTCCTACCATGGAGTACTTATGAGGATGGTATGAAATGATCTTTTAAAAATATCCTAATGTACCACAATGGCTGAATATGTAAAACTTAAAACATTTTATTCTAATTCATGAATTGTTGACTGTTCTGCTTTCGTAAGCTTTTTATTTTAAGTCCCTATTACATAAAAAGTTGATGATGATGTCTGCAGAGAAAAGAGATACTTGAGAGAACAGAGTTGAAATTACAACCAGTGTTAAAATTACAATCAGTGGGGATTAGAATGTAAGAAAACAAAAACGACATGCTGGTTTGAAAAACAGATGGGATTTAATGACACACAAACCCATCATTTTAACATCTGGAAAGAACTACCAAAGACAAATATGGTGAAAATTTTTAAAAGGTATACTATTAAGTAGCATGATATGGTCTCATACAACATTTGTTTATATCTACAAGGAGCAATAAATGGTATGCTGGAAGCCAAGGCCATAAGTAACCTTTTATAAGATACCCTGATGGAAAAGTGCAGGATGTGGTGAAAATAGCGGATGTTGAGTCACAGGGTAGAGGATGTGGTGAAAATAGAGGATGTTGAGTCACAGGGCATTGTAACCTTTGAGCTGAGATTACCACCTGATAGCGGTTGTTAGGGTTACAGGAAGAACTGAAGACTTCTGGAAAGTTCCTGACCTTTGTAACATTTTGGTACCTCCCCCTCCCATGCATATATAAGCTACAGCAAAAAATTAAAGACTTTGGAGCTTGATCAGACAGCCTGTCTTGCTCTTGTTCTTCGTGTCTCTTGTCTCTCCCATTCATTCGCCCCCTACTCTAGGTCCCTGTTGAAAAACCCTGCAGGTAGGGGCAATGGTATCCAACTGTGTCCCCAAGTTAGATTGACCTGTAAATAAATTTGGATTTGTACATGTTAGCAGCCAAGAAATCAAAAGACACATTGCACTGGGAAAAGTTGTTGCAAAAGACCTCTTTAAAGTGTTCAAAAGAAAAGATGTCATATTGAAGATGAAGGTGCACCTGATTCAGGCCATATTTTCAATATCATATAGTTGTAAAAGATAGACACTGAATAAGAGAGACAGAAGAATTAATGCCTTTGAATTGTGGTGCTGGAGACAAATATTGAATGTACCATGGACTCTCAAAAGAACCAACAGATCTCCCCTAGAAAAAGTGCAACCGGAGTGCTCCTTGGAAGCAAGGATGTCTATGTATTTTGGACATGTAGTCAGGAAGGACCAATCCCTGGAGAAGTGTTGGGTCCCTGTTCGGGCACCAAATCTATGTTGGGCCCCAGGTTCGGGCGCCAAATCTATGTGGGGCCCACGCCTCCCGGTCTGGCCTGAAGGTTCGGACGGGCTGCGCTGCTGCGCACACAGATACTAAACACAATTCACTCAAGACCCTCAGGTGAGGGGCGCAGACTCCCTCCGCCCTTGGGACCCCGGAGGAGACGGGAGAAAGGAAAAGCCTCAGGCACTTTTGCCTTCCAGGGGCAAACACCTGTGTTGGTCATCTCGGTGGTCAGGAGGAGACAGCTGTTGCTTCCTCGGTGATCAGACGGAGAGCAGGTTCTTCTCCTTGTCGAGGATTGTGACGGGAGAGCATTATTTCCTCATCAAAGGTTCGGGGGAGAGCAGCGGGAGAGGCGCTTCCTTATCTGTGGTCCGGGCAGGAACAGGCAAGAAGGCGCAGAAAGAGATGCCAGAAAGGCCGTGCCTAAAAGGGGTCTAGCTGCAGCAGTGCAGCTCTTTATATAGCTCGCCCATGGAATGGCCTGAGCCAATCAGCTTTCAGTCCAATTGTCCAATCAGGAAGGGTTTTGTACAAACATGCAACCAAGTTACTTTCATTTTCCCTAGATTTCTAACTTATAAACTAGATATTCAAACGCCATTTTCCCAGTTTGGGAGTTTTTGCCAATTTCCTCCCAATTCTTCCGTACAGAGAAGGACATCATGTTTGGGAGAGTGGCAGAGTGACAGGGCAATGAAAAATGGAAGACATTAAACCAGATGGATTGATACAGTGACTGCAACAATGGGCTTAAATATAAAAAAGATCATTTGCCTGATACAGAATCTGGGACCGTTTCCTTCTGTTATACATAGGATTGCTGTGAGTCAGACAAACTTGACAATACCTAACAACAATATAAGGTGTGGACATAAAAAAATTTCCCTTTACTTGATTTATACTAATGTTTGTCTACATTTATTTATTTCCTATTCATTTCAAAACTGTGGGTTTCAGAGTTTCTATATTTACAGGATAAGAATAATAATTTCAAGTCTTGGGGTGTGGTTTATTTTCTTTCCCTCTTTGGGGAAACATGATAATTCCCATGGCTTATAGAGCATTATATATGGTTTCATTATCCGTGTTTATTCAGATATTACTCAACTGTCAACTTGATGATGACTATAAGACAAAAGCTAACAAGAAAGAGTTTTTCATTTTGATACCAAGATGTCATTAGGATTAACAAGTTAATGCTTATTAAATTACTATGAATGCTCAAGTGTATGGTTCTGTCTTAGTACAAAGGATTATATGGAAAGCCAAATTAACAGAAGTGAGGAGCATGGTAAAACAAAAATCATCTGCTTTTAAAGAGTTAGGTAATTATGTATAATTAATGGAAAGGAATAATAATTAGTGATACATAGTACTTACACAATAATCAGTTAACACTTTAAAAATAATTAACTTTCCTAATGACCAGTTTCAACAAAATTAATGTAGTTTGCATGAGTAGCTAGTGACAACTAAAATACTAATAGCTCCTTACTACAGCACTGCCAGAAGGCAAGGGAAGAATACGGTGAGGGAAAACCTTCATGTTTTGCATTAGTATACTCCTCATGGTTGTTTTGCTGAGACAGAGTAATTCCCCTCCAGGAAATTTAGATTTGGTCAAATTTAAGTAATAAAAATGTGCACATATGTATATATCATACTATATATGGTATAAACACATATGTATTTAAAATTACTGCATTTAAATGCCACTCATTTCAGTGGACAGAATGTTTAAAGTATCATTATCATTTTTGACACTTTCTCATTCCTCACACTGGCAACACTTCATAAAGTCAATGAAAGCCTAATCTGATCTGATGAGAAATCAACAAAAAAATTAAAATTATCAAGAAGACCATTAAAAACATGAACATTTATCCAAAGCCATTAACAAAAATCTAACACCCTAAATGTATATCATGCCCTGTGATACTGGTTAATGATAATAGTATTTATATAGATAATGAATGCCTAGTATAAACAAAAATATTTGGAGACTACAGCACATGTTAAGGACCTGGGTATTAAACAACCATAGACAGAAAAAACTGACAATAGCAGAAGATTGGATTGGCAGTGTATAGTGTATTTATACAGTGGAATACAAATAAGCAATTTAAAAAATGGAATCATGCATATGATAAACAACATTCATAAATCTCCAAAATGCTATGTCTTTATTGAGAGAAAAAACCTAGATTAAAAGAATAAATAAGTACATTTTAAAAAATTCAGAGATTTCACTTGTTTGAAATTCAGGTTGAAATTCATTTATTGTGGTTGTTTGAGATGGGGTCTTGCTATGTAGCAGAGGCTGGCTTTGAACCTGCAATCCTCCTGCCTTGGCTTCCTGAGTGCTGGGATTTACAGGTGTGTACCACCATACCTGGATGTTCAGTTTGAAATTCTATCACCACTAAGAGCTGGGAAACAACTGAAAGCTAGAAGAAGAATTTCTAACAATGAAAATGCCCAGTGTCTTGTTATGGGTACTGGTTACACAGGTACCTACATATATCAAATTCAGTAAATGGTACATTTGAGGTTTTTACATCTCACTATGTATTAAGATTACCTCAATAAAAATGCTGAAAACACATTTCAATAGAGAACATCAAGTGGAATTTGTTGCTCTTTATCTGAGGCTCCCACATTCCAGCTCCTTTTATAGACTGTAATTTTCATCCAGGTGTCCATCACTTTTCCTAAGCAATAAGTTGACTGGAGATGAATACTGTCTTATTTATTCCTGTTTAGCTCTGTCTTACATAGAATATTTATGGCACTGGCTCAAGGCAAGGTGTTGTTGAACAAATGAAAAGGGCACTAAATTTTTATTTACTTGTAGCTTAATACCCTTTTAATTAGTGCACAGTTCACAATAACTGCATGGGGTAGCTTCACATTGTTCCTAGAACAATAGTAAATAAATTTCTCCAGGTCCCTAAAAGCACTTTGGGTTTTAGATCAGACAATTTGAATCCCAATTCCAGATGGATGGGCTTTCTTACTGCCTGTGGGGTCTTAACTAAATCAGTTAACCTCTCTGGACACATTATCTCAGCTATGTAAATGGAGATGATAAGACTCAACACAAAAATTGTCAAAGATTATAAGTGAAATAGCAAAAAACACTCTCATATAGTATGATGCATATAAGCATGCCATAAATGTTAGCTTTATTCCCACATCCCATAAAAATGTGTGCATTTTTCCTGCAGTCATCAAAATAATAGAGCCTACTGTTTTTCTTAAACTTTAAATGTGTGCAGATGGCCAGAGAGTTTCAATAATTAAGCTCTCACCCCTGCAGTTTAGAGTTGCCAAGTGACCTCTCCCTGGTCCTCTGATTTTAATTTGGGGTGGCTGGGTAAGTGGAAATGTTAAGCACAACACCTTTTGTTAACTCGTGGTTCAAAACTCTCTTAACTTCCTCTCAGAGCACACAATGACTCTTTCAGGCAGTGACAATTTAATCAGAGGGCTCCTTGTAGAATTTGATTCTATGAGTCTGCTGAAATACCTACGGAGTTTCTCCCTTCCACTCACTGTTTTACTGCCTATAGTACCCAGGAATGAGCATCAGTTGTTTTCTGCTAACTGCCTCATAACATAACTCATTAAAAAAAGCAAACACCAGTGGGAGGAAAGCCAGTAGTTTATATTTGTTCTGTTCCCTTCAGATATCTTATTAATAACATAAAAGAATAGGCAGTGTTTTTATTTATAGCAATAAAACTGAACTCTAAACTGAGAAGGTTTCTCGGACTCCACCGGTGAGGTCTCATCTGAAATTCACGAGTCTCTGACAAGCCCTCCTTAGTACTTCAGCCATTCACAGCTAAGCCTACAGATCACAGAGACAGTGAGGCCTGAAATTTTAGCTTTTATCAAACTGTATTTCCTACCTCCTTCACACATACAATATATGTAAATCTAATGTGTGTGACTTCAAGGAAATAGGTATGAAATTGAAACTATTCCTTGATAAGAAAATAGATTTGAGTTGTATGTTAAAACACAGAGAAACTTCCCTTGAATCCTTTGGTTCCCACTCCATTTTCTAATCAAGAAGTAACTAGTTTAACTGATTTCAGTAGGAAAAATGATCTTTACTTAACAGGAAATGGTATTTTTACTGGACACACTAGCAGGAGATTCACACAATCTCAGATGGATGCCAAACTATAGTGTTTTATTAAGGAAAGTGGCTAGAACTGGTCCTCTCCTGTGGATGATGCTTTCAAATGTCTACTGACTGAAACCAATCTCAGTTCCTGGGATACAACCGATGGCTGTAGTTCCTGGGATACAACTGACGGCTATAACAATGACTGAACTAGTCAAGAGAACCAGATTGGAGCCAGAAAACTGAGACCAATCATCTCTAGAGGACTTACACCCAGTGAAGTTGCTACTTATTAGAAATTGATAAATCATGCCAAACACAACCTCTAGTTTGTAGAAATATAAATGTTAAATAGAAAGATGTTTCTCCTTTCTATTACATCCTAGATAATACTCAGGCATGGTTTTAATCCTCTAAAAGTGTAAGTCCATCCCAACCTTAGAATTTTCAACCTGATATTTCTCTCTAAACTTAGTAAGCTCCATGCGTGAAAAATAATTCTTTTGTGTCTCTTTCCTACAATATTAAAGAACATAACTAATACAAGTGCTGGGGATAATGCACTTATTTTAATGTGTTTATCATAGTAGTATGATAAAAAACAGCCTTATCATTAGCATCATAGATCATTATTTACAGATTTCTTTGCCACTGGGAATATGTTTAAAGGGAATATAACTGGAAGAAATAAATGCAATTGATTTATCAAAGCAGTTGACTGTGAATATTGTATAATTGTGAGAATACTAATTACAAGTAAATAAATGGCCTAATTCATTATACTAAATTTCCATTTTCCTCAGGCTGCACATAGGTTAAAAGTAGAACTTTTAAAATAAAATTTTTGCAAATAGCAAGGAGAAAATGAAATTTCTCCTGAATTTAGACCATAAATCAATTCTAATCATTACTGATGTTCCACTAATAAGAACAGATAGGAAGAAAAGGAAAACACAAATGCTACCCTAGCAAAAATGATGAAAACATGAAATTATTGCTGAATTTCTTAAGTAAACTCTTAGAAGACAGAGTGAACTATAGAAAAGATCATACCAAGATATAAAGTGGGCAGTAATTAGATATAGAGGGGTTTTTTTTATTTTAGTGTAACTATCATTTCTCCTATAATTTTGCTTTCTCAATAATGTAAGCTTTGATGTAGTTTGCATAATGTCCTTTTTCTATAATATATGGTACCCTATTTATAAGACAAATCTAATTACACCCAGTCATAAAAAGATTAATGATATTTGACTACTTACAATTAGTTTTAGCATCGAGCAATGCCATCACTATTTCTGTTGAAGGTATGTGGTTTTATATCTTCCAGTTATGTTTGAAACCAAGTATGTTCTCATTCTTTAGTCTTTCCTGATTTTAGCCCATTTTTTTCAGTAATTTGAACACATAGTTGTGCTACGCTATTCCATCTATCATACTTCACTTTTATTTTAGTTGAGTCTGGAATAGCTCCCAAAGACTTGTATATTGAATGCTTGGCCCCTAATGCAGCAGTGTTCAGAGGTGGGGCTTTGGAGAAGTGATTGGGTCATGGGGGTCTGACCACATCAATAGATCAATTCATTGATAGTTTCATAATTTGATGGGCTATTAGGGAGTGATGGAAACTTACGAAGTGGGAACTAGTTGAAAGGAGCAAGTTCTTGGGGCATGCCCTTGGGAACTCTTTCTTGTCCCTAGACCCTTCCTCTCTTTCTCTCTCTCCTCACCTCTCTCTCTCCCCAGCCCCAAGCACTAGGAGGTAAACAGCTCTGCTCCTCCACCTGCTCCCCTGTGGTATTCTGCCTCACCACATCCCAGAAACAATAGAGTCTGGTGACTATAGACTCTGAACCCATGAGCCAAAATAAATCATCTATTATATAAGTTGTTTATCTCAAGTATTTTGAGAGATAAAAGCTTCTGTGAGGGCAGAGGGAGAAAATGGGGAGATATAGGTCAGATGATACAAGTAGCCAATATGTAAGATGAACATGTCAGGAGATCTAACATACAACATGAGGGCTGTAGTTAATAAAAAATTGCATTGCATTTGGAAGTCCTGCTAAATTAATACATTTTGTTGTGTTTGTCACAAAAACAAAAGAAGGGGGTAACTATGTAGAATGATGGATAATTTACTTAGCTTTACTATAGTAACTATTTTACTATCTATATTGTTGTTAGATGCCATGGAGTCAGTATCCAACTCATAACAACCCTACATACAACAGGCCAAACACTATTGTTAGGGCTTCTCTGCTATTCATAGGGTTTTCAATGGCTGATTGTGCTTTGGGAGTGGGTTGCCAGGTCCTTCTCCTCAGCCTATAGCACCTGGTGTCCCCAGGCAGTCTCCCATTCAAGTACTAACCAGGCCCAACCCTGCTCAGCTTCTGAGATCTGGTGAGCTTGGATGCTACAGTGGTATAGCTGCAGGCTTACTATGTATTGTTGTTGTTGTTAGGTGCCGTCGAGTCAGTATCCGACTCATAGCGACCCTCTGTACAACAGGGGAAACACTATTGTCAGTGCTTCTCTGCTGTTCATAGGGTTTTCAGTGGCAGATTGATTTTTGGGAGGGGGTTGCCAGGTCCTTCTCCCAAGGCTACAGCTTCTGGTGTTCCCAGGAGGTCTCCCATCCAGGTACTAACCAGGCCCGACCCTGCTTAGCTTCCAAGATCTGACGGGATCAGATTCCACAGGGCTACGGCTGCAGGCCTCTTACTATGTATAGCTATGCCATAACATAATGATGTATATCTTTTTCTGTTATTATGCCTCGGGAGTTTGAACACAAGGCTTTGTGCATGTTAGACACTCTACTACTGAGCTTAGCACTGTATATCTTAAATATACAATAAAATTTATTTTTTAAAAGCTTCTGTCTGATTGGTAGTTTCATTTTCTTTCTATTCTTAGGTTCCTACAACTAAGATTTATAGGGTTACAATTTTCAACCTTTTCTGCTATAATTGCTATTTATTTGAGCACATGAATAATTTTAATTGACTAGTTTTGGGCTTTTATCTCAAAAGACAATGCAGAATTTCAGGCCTAAACTATTCTTTCAAAGAATAAATATTTTCCTTTGATTTGAAATTACATTTCTTAAGCATATTCCAAATCATTGTTCCAAAATGAGACAGAAACTCCAACTGCTATGTAGCCAAAAGGAATTTAATTTTCTGTAAGAGTCCTTTCCTAAAGAACAAAAGTCCATGAACTCAACAACATTTTAACCAAACCTAACCTAAATACTATGGGAGAAGGACATGGGAATCCACTCCCGAAGAAATCCTGAAACAGCTACTTAAAACCTTATGAGTGTCACAATCATTGGGATCAGACTTGACGGTACCTAACAACAACAACTGAAATATTTTGTAAATATACTCTTACAGCTTGAAGTGGGGTACATAACTCTCCTTAATAAATTATTTTTTATATTGGCAAGAAAAAAATGTAAATATATGTACTTAATGTATATTTCAATCACCAGGAAAAACTCATTAAAATAGACCTGACGGGAAGAAAAAACAGAGAGAGCCAACATAGAAAACACAAGGAGTGTAGAAAATGAAATCTAAGATTTCTATAAGATTTTTATTTCCATATAGAAAGAAAAGTTAACACAGACTTCAGGAGCCCCAAATTATGAAACAAAGTAAATTTGATTAGAACCTGAGTGATGGATAAACAAAAAGCATAAAAGGAAGAGATACCAGAAAACATATATATTTTTGACTAAACTTATTATTTTCCCTTTGATAAAAAAAGCCCTGATTCTCCATTACATGTCTGTTAAACCTTGCCATTTTTTTAGGAGAAAGTAACAAATAAAGAGGAAAACATATACCAAAAAATGTCTCCTTAGCTAAATTTTAGGGAGGAAAATTACATGACCTGGGAATTGCAGGGAGGAATACATGAATAGAGTGGCAGCTAGGTTCAAAGAGGTTCAGCTAGTTGTTTTGATCATATCCAGTAATGACTAATATCAGTCATTGCTGGACCTGCAAAGCCTCCAGCCCTGCTGGGTAACCATCTGAGTATTGAACTAAATGACCTTCCATGAGTCACAAATGCTGTAGTAGATCAATTGTGTTTTAGCATTTGCACAGCTGGTTATTTGGTTAAATGGGGGCAATTCCCCAAGTTCTCATTTGATTTTAGAATGTATCTGTTCACTTAAAGCATACTGTAATGTGCTGCCATGGATAGTGTATTTGTACCAAGGGAATTAGTTCAGCAACTCTATGCTCCCACAAATAAGAGAGCTTTCCTGGACCAATGGGTTCTTTGGTCAAACTCTAAGTGCACACGATCAGATAATGGGTATTATTAAATAGATAAGCTATTAAAATTAGTAAAAGGATAATCAATGTTGCTTGAATTTTATTGCAAGTAATAAACAATCCCCTCAAAGAATTGGGCCATAAAATAGTAGAAAAATGGCTTATACAGTCTGAAGTAATTTAGTAAACCAAATTATGAGTCTTACTACCAATTAAGTGTTAATTTATGGCATTTTAAATTTATCAAAGAGTTTTTCAATTTTATTTTTTTTAATATATACATATTTTAAAAAAATTCTTTTTAGGTGAGAATTTCTTCCTACCATCAGAAAGAAAAAGAGATGAGGTTATTGAATCTGTTTCATATAACAAACTTTGCATAGCTACTTCTAACAATATGTGTCAAGACTTTGACGTTGTTGCTGCTGCAATTTAAACACTGGCTTCCTGACCCCAGTCTACAAATTTTTCTTAAGACCATGGTTACAATGTCTTCTATCTCATTCATTTTAATGCCAGAACTTTTTCTTGGAGAAAATTTACTAAATAATGTATTTGTTTAATTACACTTAAGAATGTACTGTCTAGATGATGTTTATCCCCGACGTCTCTAGACCTCAGTATCTTGCCCTGTAAAAAAGGGATGATTTAAAAACCTAATTCAAAAGTTTTTGCAAGAAACAAGAGCTAATGCATGTAATGTACATCACACACCACCTGCAAGTTAGAACATATTCCAAGGATATTATTTTATTATCAAGTGCCCCACTAAAAGGCAAACAGGCATGTTTAAAATCTCCAAAGGAATTTGCAGCTTAACAGTTAAAGGCACATAGAGAGAAAAGAGCAAAAGAGAAGATACAAAAACATTAAAGGCAGAAAGACACTTGAATTCACTTTATTTCATTTTAAATTCATGGAACT
>VMDO01041838.1:0-10933 GCA_007922755.1 Pedetes capensis
TATTAACCAAAAAAATTAAAATACCTAAATGGCCACAACAAGAGAATAAATGAAAAAGTTATACTATTATAGTATAATTCAATTACAGCAAAGAAAATGAATAAACTAATGGAACATGGAAAATATCAAAAACATATTTTAAAATAGAAAAAAGGCCATAGTATGTGCTCATTTACATGAAATTAAAAATATACAAAACAAGATTATATACTGTTTAAGGATGCATACAAATGTAATAAACTACAAAAATATGCATAAAAACTCAAGTTTATGTTTGTCAAGTGACACAGGAAATAGTAATGGAAAAGTCTTATTTCTTTAAATGGATTGAGATACATCTATACCTATTTTATTACTTTCTGTACTTATTTTTTCAATCGGAAATTTTTATTAAAATATTGTAAAGCATCTATATGCTAATAATTATACCACCTCCTCATTGGTGATAATTCCTTAGTTATATTAGATAATTCATTAGTGATATTAGAATAATTTTAACAGTATTAATTGATGAGAATAAATTTATCAAGATAAATATGTTGTATCAGTAAAAAAATACACATTGCCATCAATCAGAAGGGATGTTTGGCTATGATTTCTGAATGGGGAAGCTTTCCTCCTTAGATGTTGAGCATGTTGTTGTTGTTGCTGTTGTAAAAGATTCTGAATAGACACTAGAATCAAATTATTCAGGAATAAAACTTAGATTAACTAGGATGGCTCAATACCACTCTGCCAGAGATCCTCTGGAACAGTGTGATGGATCTGAAATGTCTCTCAAGGGCTCTTGTGTTGAATGCTTGATCTCCAATGCAGCAGTGCTCAGAGGTGATTGGATCATGAGAGTTCTAACCTCATAAATGGGTTAATTCATTGAGAGGTTTGTGGCTGAGTGTACTATTGAGAGGTGGCAGAAACTGCACAAGGTGAGATCTAGTTGGAGGAAGGTCACTGGGGGCATGCCCTTGAAGGATATATCTTGTCCCTAGCCTCTTGCTTTCTCTCTCTCTTCCTCTCTCTGCTTCCTGGCCATGATTAGGTGAGTAGCTTTGCTCTACCATATGTTCCCCTCTGTGATGCTCTGCTCTACTTCGAACTCAAAAGCTATGGAGCCAAATTACTATGGATTGAAACCTCTCAAACTGTGAGTCAAAATAAACGTTTTCTTTTTAAAATTCATTTTCTCAGGTGTTTTGTCACAAGGACAGAAAGCTGACTAACACAAACAGGTTCTAAAACAAAATGTCAGAAGAGCTCTCTACCACTCAATACCTGATCTTGGTTTCTAATACCTTTCTCCATGAAAAGGACTTGTACTTTTCAGAGAAATGGGTGTTCCAAGGCTGGAATACTGAATATACAGATAAGCCTAGAGCATCTTGTTGCTTTAGAAAGCATAGGGAAGTGCTCAAAAAACAAAACGTGGCTGGCAAGTATACTGAATGGTAGAGTGCTTGTGTAGGATTCATTAGGCCCTGGAAGTATACTGAAGGGACATAAGACCCAAGAGAGCATCCAATGGCCAAAACTGGAACAATAAACAATAAAATTAAGTATTACAGGGTTAAAATCCAAATTATAAAGAAAATATCCCTGAGTCCACAAAATTATTAAATAACTGGCAGAGAATAGACAAATCTTCTTCCATTCAGAACAATTCCAAACAATTTGTGTAGATACTCCACCCTCAAGGAGGTGAAACATAATTCCCTACCCCTTAACTATAATATGTACATAGTGGCTTCCTAAAGAGTACAAAATTGAGAGTATAAAGAATAACTTTATAATAGAGAAACTTGACAAACACTACCTCAGTCAGATAATAAAAATTCACATTACCAGGTGATTTTAATAGTCAATATATTTAACACAATGTGTTAAAAATGGCACTTTAACTCTGTTGATTTCTTCCGCCAATTCCATAACCCTAACCTAGTCAAAATGGAAATATCAGACAAACCCAAATTGAGGGATACTTCCATAAAAAATCAGACAAATATTCCTCAAAACTACAAAAATCTCAAGAAAGATGAAAGAAAGAAAGTAAGGAAAGAAAAAAGAAAAGAAGTGTTAGAGAAACTGTCACAGTTTAGAGCAGCCTAACAAGGAAACAAGACCTAAATGGATGAGAGCCTAGAACAGAAAGAGACATTAAGAAAACCTAAGAAAGCCATCACGGTGTCACACACCTGTAATCCCAGAGACTCAGGAGGCAGAGGCAAGAGAATTGCAAGTTCGAGACCAGAGGCAGTCAGCGTAATTTGGAGACCCTGTCTCAAAAGAGTAAAAAAAAAATGGGCTGGGGGTGCAGCTCAGTGGTCCAGCACGTGCAAAGCCTGCAAGCGCAAAACCCTGGGTTCAACCCCCAGTACAGGGGGAAAAAAAAAAAAGAAAGAAAAGAAAACCTAAGGAAATCCAAATAAGGTATGAACTTTAGTTAATAAGAATGTATCAATGTTGGTTCTTTAGTTGTGATAATTATACCATAGTAATGTTATCAATGGATGGATAGTGCTAGTTGTAGGGAAACTCTGCAACATTTTTGCAACTCTTCTGGAAATTAAAAACTAATCTAAAATAAAAGGGTTATTTTAAAATGTACCCCTCAACTGTTGACTGAAAAAACAGGAAGTACTCATGAGAAAGAATAAAGTATTTATTTCTAAAATGTCACTGGTTCTCCTATTCTCTGTACTGCCACCCCAAGAAAGATTGAGCTTCTTGACCTCTTAGTGAGGCTGATTATCTAAAATATGAGCTTATAAATAAGCCTATTTGTAAAGGTCCTGTGGGAGAGAAGTAACAGGAGTATGAAGAGAAGCAAAATTCGTACTGTTACCATATTTATCTAGAGAAATAATCCTAAATTAGGAGATGGAGTTAGATGTGGGAATTAGAACTTAGTCTATGATCCAGTGGGCAGACATCCATATTTAAAAAGAAGAAAGATATGGATTAGCAGGAAAATGATATAACTCATCAAGATTATAGGCCTCAATGTCTCACTAGACCTCCAATTATTGTGACATGAAACCAGGAGGTAAGATCACTCTACCACCAAGACATCAGTTCCTCTACATTTACAACTACAAGATAACCAAACAGAGGGTTTAATTTGTCTACATTGGCCATGAAGGTCATGGCTTAAGGGATTGCCTCATAACCAAGCATCAAGTATAATGGAAATTGCATTAACATAAGAAAAACATAAACTTTCTTGGAAGCAAACGACTCATTCCTTTGAAAAGACATGAAAGGAAATCAGAGCAACCTTGAATTGTTTTAAGAGTCTATTTATCCACCATAAAACCGGGTCTATTAGCACCAATTACGGAAGAATATCCTTTGTATCAGTATGATCATAAGGCATTGATTCACCAGTCCTGAGGTTATCTGCATGAGAAATATTTCAAGTATCACATAGAGGAGGGTAAGGGGTAACCTATATGAATAATGCTTATCAAATTGCATATATGAAAATTGTCACAACAAAAAGCATGTCAAAATGAATCACATTATGATGTACATTAAAAATTTCTAATAAAAAAAAAGAAATATTTCAAGTATCAAACTCAGCTGTCAAAGAAGGGATCAGATGCCTTACCAAGATCCTTGGCTCCTTCCCAAAGGAGGTAGATGGAGACAGAGAGAAAAAATGTTAAGGAGCATGTAAGCTAAAGAGGAGGAAAAAACAATCAGAAAGGAAATTAAAACTGACTTCTAAGAAGATGTATTTATTTTGGTTTCCTTTTTGTAGAATTATTAGCTGGTTATTTTAGGGAATCATATTTAAGCCTTCAGATCTTTCAGAAAGAGTTCTTTAGGTGAAAAAGTAAAGAAAGAAGGTAATCCTTTGTCCCTTTATTTCAGCCATTTGTGTATGGATTTTGTTTTACTTATAAAGCAGTTTGATTTAATAATGAAGCCACAAAAAAGAGGAAGGCTGGATGAGAAGGAAGAAAACAGAAAAGAAAAGAAATAAAGACCTCAGAGATTGATCTTATTTTATTCTTTAGTCTGAAAATAAAATTCTAGTTCTTTTTTAAGTCAACGGGTTTTTTTTTCCTCTCTTTAATAAATTAAGAAGTTTCAAATTCTAGCTGAAAGCAACAATACGTTATTGTATGTGTTACAAAGAAAAGAGATTATAGTTTGGCTTGTGCTCCCCTAGCAATAAGGATATTTGGGCAGGGATGAAGAAAGAAAAAGGAAAGGAAGGAAAACTCCAGGGAAAGTTTCCAAGGAAGACAACATCCACTGCCTACCTGTTGCGTGGTTAAGTGTCCTCAGAAAAAGAGGTTGCAAAGAGCATGGCTGTTATTGCCTCGGGTAATCTTAAACCCATTCAAAAAGCTAAAGTGAGAATAAAAGAACATTTTTAAAGGTACTACAGTGTTGCCTTGCTTCTCCCCTATGGGGCTGCTTGCATTAGCTCTGGCACATAAGTGAGGCAGTGATGTCAAAAAGAGAGCCTTGTGGTGACCTGAGTATATTTACAACACCTCTGCCATTTGATCTCACAGTTGAGTGTTTGTGTCCTTTAAAATACGGGAGAATTAAGCTAAATATTGACCTGGGGAAATCCAGAATCCATGTCTATATGACATCATCAGAAGTTTTGTGGGGTGTTGTTGTTGTTGTTGTTGTTGTTTTGTTTTGTTTTGTTTTTGTTTTTTAGCAAAGCATTCAAAACATTCAATAAAATTGTTTTCAACCAGTGGATACATGCAGATTATCTGCTGAGAATGACAAAATTTTATGAGCTTCAATACATGAGTAAAAGGCAAAACCATCTCACCCACTTCAGCTCCATTAATTTGGAATTTGTGAGATTTGACTTGGGCTTCCTTTGCAATATTTGTAAAGAAAGCAACTTATGTTCATTAAATTGCTCTGATGTAAACAAGGTATCAGGGGTGACCTATTTAAGAGAATAAACTGTTTCCAAGCACTATGTAATAGCATCCATTTGTATATAAACAATGTGTTACTTCAAATGCCCTCATCTATGTACAGAAACACAGCAGGCCTTTTCTAGCCTTGACAAAGATTTATTTGCAGGTAATTCCAAATATACCATATCTTTGAGAATAATAATGTCTTTCTTTAAATCTAACATTTGAATTTTTTAAAAGTGTACACTTGCCCCCCTCCAGTTAATTTCATTTTTGTACACTATAACTTTTTTCTTGTAAATAGCAGTACATGGTATAATTATAGGAAGATATATCTAGGAATTGGGTATTTTTCAGTTCAAGATTTTTGGCAAGTAAACAATATTTGAAGCAAGCTGAAAGGAACTGAGTAATAGAGGTTGGGATTCAAATCCGAGAGAAGTAGTTGTGTTGTACATGACTTTTTTTCTGAACGGAGTTCGGGATTGCCTTCCAAAGGTTAACAGTTTCCATGGCTTCAGTAACTTACTTTCAAATGGTTTCCATGCTGTATATTTTTTTGTAAGTCCCCTCCAGAACTTCTGTGTTATTTGCACACTTACCTTTTAATAAGTATCTGTCTCCCAAGAATGTCAAATTTAATCAAACAATTGCATAAGATTCAACCCCACTCACTTTCTAAGTAAATTTGCTTAAATCAAGATACTCTGAGCTTGTGCTTCAGAACAAGATGTTCCCAAAGCCAATTGTTTATGTTGCTGAGGAACTAACTATCAAGTGTGAGAGTCTCACAGTTTCCATCAGAAGAATTGAAGCCACTCATCATTTAGTCTATTGTTAGGAATATTCTGGGCTCACTCAGCTCTGCTTGCTAATTATCACCAGCTTAATCAGTACATTACAGACTCTGTAAATGGCAAACAGTACTTGATGAAAGAAAAACTACTCATTATACAACCACAGAAAAATTGAAATTTTGAAATGTTAAAATGAGACATTAGGAAAAAATATACATGTAAAACTATCATTTAGAGTATACCTGTGCCATATTGATTTGTAAAGGAGTTGCTATTTAGCATTCCATTGTCCATTTTGCCTTCCCTGCTATTCTCACATAGCCTTAGATGAACATTCATTTTCTGTCTTCTAAGGTCTATGGCACTTTTCTTTTCCTCCATTAATCACTTCTTATCATAAATTGTACCTATTTAACAGTGCTATAGCTCCAACATATTTTCATAATAATCGTGCTATATGTGTCTTAATAGGGGGCTGGCATTTAGCTTAATAAGTGTTGCTCTGTGCTCTCTGAGGGCCTGGGTTCAATCCCCAGGACCACACCACAGAAATGGCAGAAGGACATGGCAATCCACTCCCGAAACAATCCCAAAACAATCAGCATTGGAAACCCTATGAGAGTCACTATGAGTTGGACTCAATGGCACCTAACAACAACAATGTGTCTTAATTTCTCTATTATATTTCTTGTCTTTTTAAGTTCTGTGCAAACTGGTGCTCAGTATATGTTGGATTAGTGATAAATCCTAAGAAAATTTTTCTTTCAATATCCTAGCATATATTCAAAATTGATGGCTTTTCAAAAGGTGAGTATATCCCCAGATATTGAATAAGCATTCATAAGAAGGTATTTCAACAAATTTAACAAATCTTGTAGATACCAAGCAATATAATTTATCTTAATTTTGCTTAATTTTCACACACACACACACACACCACTTACACAAACTTTGAACCATATATTTGCATATTATAAATGTGGGAAGTGATAGTCAAAGAAGTTAGATTATTTCCTTAGATTGTATGTTTTAAGGGCTAGAGGTCAAGTTTAATGTTCTTTCCAATAACTTTATTTTTACTCATATACCTTATTCTAACTTGTTCCTTCATTCCAAGTCAATCTCCCCATGCATCATATAGTTTAAGGAGAAAAGTAATGAGTCACAGACATATATAGTATTTTTCTTGAACCATCTTACTCTATCCCTGAACTTGTTTTATTCCATTATTTATCAAGTGTATTACCATTTTTATTCTTTGATGCTCAAATTTACCCTCTAACCTCAAGCATACTTCTTTATTTTCATCTGATTTAGTCCACAGGACATCATCCCATCCCTGGTTGAGCTCAATAGGAACACAGCTCAACTTTATCCACCCTTCCATGGTGAGAAATCAAATGGAGAAATAAATAATGATGATGTTGTTAGCCTTGAAAACTTTAGGCTTTATATCTGTGAATGTCATGATGCTAATGCATTGACTGCCATTTTTTGGATGAATCCCATTAGAAGTAAGCATTTTAAAGGATCACTGCAATTTTTGAAATATTGCTGGTAGGCGGCACCTTCATTATTCACTTCCAGTTTCAAATTCTTTAGGTTAAAATCAAAACACTTGGCTGGGCACCTTGGCACAGAACTGTAATCCCAGCAACTAAGGAGGCTGAGGTAAGGGGGGGCAAGGGGAGTCACAAGTTCAAGGCCAGAGGCAGCCTGTACAATTTAGCAAAAAACCCTGTCTCAAAATGAAAAAAGGGATTGCGGGTGCAGGTAAGTGGTAGAAGACTTGTGTAGCACACGAAAGGCCCTGCATTCAACCCCTAGTACTGCAAAAAAAAAAAAAAAAAAAAAAAAAAAAAAAATTTGAGATGATAAATACATATTGGCATTAAAGATATTCAAAGTATAGTTAACTGGCAGTGGATCAGACATTTTTGCCCATTGTAAATACTTGTCACTTTTTGTGCTTTGATCTGATCTGTTTATTTGCATGTTAATTCATTTATTTCACAAATATTTATTATGTGCTTATTCTGTATTACCCATTCTTCTTAGATTTGCAGTTTAGTATGGAATAACACAAGCTTGTTGACTTCCTGGAACCTATATGGGGCAGAACGTAAGAAGAGACAAGAAATAAACATTTAACATAGTTTTATGTTTTTACAACAGTTTTTTTTTTTTTAATATTGGGGGGGGAAGCAGAATCAGAAGGAAAGTGATGGTGTTTAAGGCCTAAATAAAAAGAATCCAACCATATAAACCATATAAATATCAGAGGAAAGGAAATCTAGAGAGTAACCAGGAAAATAATAAAAGTACAAACTTTGCACATCTCTTTAAGCCAAGAAAATGAAATGAAAAAGAAAACCAAGGTAAAATGGAAAATATATACATATATATGTGTGTGTGTGTATATATATGCATGTATTATATATGTAATATATAAATGCTTCTATAATATATATATATGCACACAAAAAACACACATATATCTTGAACCAGGAGATATGAGGGTTTATACTAGTATCTCGAAGATGTGCTTAAATGGTCCATACAACATCTGTCTAAAAGATTTAGTGGTCATTGCACAATTTCATTGAAATTCTTATTTGAATTCATATTCTCCCCTCTCTAAGCCTCAAAATGAAGAACCCATTAAGTTTATTTGAATTTATAAAGTTACAAGTTCTAACTATAGGTCCATTTACCCAAAACAACTTGTTTTGGCTTGCCCTTATTGCTGTAATGTAACTTACTTTCTTAAACCATTTTAAAATGTCCATCTGCAATTGTGACACAATAGTGGGGAGATGGGTTGGGTTTGTAGGTCTTGTGAACTGCATCAAAGTACAATTATAGAAAGTATTTCCTTATGTTTGCTTATGTTAATTCCATGAATAACCATAAATGGACAGCTCACTGTTCATACCTTCTCTGAGGTCTGTCATGACAAATTATGTGGGAAATCTTAATTCCTACCAACCCTCTTCAACCCCACCACAAAACACCATCACTCCTTTGATTCTATTCTTGATCCATGACTTTTATTGTATTGTTTCTGGCCCAGTAGATAAGCCTAAACAGCCTAGACCTAGCCATAAAAATGAAAGCTCTATATAAAAGGGTGAAGAGAAAAATTCTTTTGACTTTCATTAATATATACTACCTTATAACTAGCAATGGGAGAAGGGTCTGGCAATCCACTCCCAAGGTAATCCCAAAGCACTCAGCCATTGAAAACCCTATGAGGTTCGCTATGAGTCGGATACCGACTGGACGGCACCTAACAACAACAACATAACTAGCAAAGTGACTAATTAAAGGCTACTGAAATTTATGTTCATAGTTAACATTCCTCGTGGCTTTCTGAGGATTTCTTTCAAGTCTGTCTTTGATACAGTTTTTGGAATGATGTAAAGTTTGGACTGTGCATGCAGATATACACAAAGTTAGAATTCCTGCAGTTTGTGGAACCAGCATATGTTGTTGGCTTGAGTAGGTTGTGGTTTTACAATTGCTGCTTTTCTTGACATTTAAATATAAATGAATAGTAGTTTAACTTCATCATGTTCAATTTAATTTGTTGTGAATTACTCATTTAACTCAGCAGTGTGTGTGTGTATCACTAAATAATTTCTTCTATGAATATAATTTTCCAATAAAAAGTATTAGATAAAAGTACAACCGTAATTCTATGACAGAAATATATGTGTGTGCATATATACATACATATATATATATATATATATATATATATATATACACACACACACACACATACACATATACATATACATCACCCAATCTGTTTATCCAGAAGTCATGTCAAGGTGATATACTTTTAACTGCAAATTTGTGCTGTTTAAATAATGTGTGACAATCCATTAAGGTAATTGTGATAAAAATGTTATGCCCCATTTTTAAGTTTATAAAACACTTTCATATTAAAGTTCTGAAATCTCTCATCCATGCCTCTTAGGAGAGGATATGTTTTAGAATTCAGAACTTCCCAAATTACAGACAGGTAATAAAATGTACGATGCTACATATTATAAAACTTCACCACTGGAATTGGAAGCAGCACCCCATAATCAATCACATCAATATTTTTACAGTGGCAAAGTATGAATGGCTTACACTAAGTCAGTAAGAAAAGGCTATGAAAAGCCACACACTGACTGTAGTCAGGTTTTTCAGCCAAATGAATCTGTACCAAACTTGGGGAAACTATTTACATTTTCATAGATTTGGGGATTTCAAGTCAACAAATAGGACCTTGTGAGCCTATATAACATCATTTTTTGCTTTCCTTTGTAAAGTGGCAGTGATAGAAATTAAAAAATAAAAACCTACAAAAATCCTTGCTTAAGAGTTGTCCATACAGCCTTTTCAACAAATGGCACTAGGAAACATGGTTATCTCATCGGCATGCAGAAAAATGAAAGCGGACCCGCATCTCTCAATATACACGAGAGTTAACTCAAAATGGATAAAAGATCTCAACATAAAACTAGAAACTTTAAAAGTTATAGAAGGCAAGATAGGCAATACACTCCATCATATAGGCATAGGAAAGTATTTCCTTAATAGGACCCCAATTGCTCAAGAAATTGCAACAAGAATAGATAAATGGGATTACATGAAATTGAAAAGCTTCTGCACAGCAAAAGAAACAATTAACAGAGTCAAGGAAACCCCCACTGAATGGGAAAAAATCTTCACATTTTATACATCAGATAAAGGTCTAATTACTAGAATTTATAAAGAACTCAAGAAAAAAAAAACCCCAAAAAAACAAATATCCCAACACAAATGGGCAAAGGAACTGAGTAGACAGTTCTCAAATGAAGAGGTCCATAAAGCCATGAAACACATGAAAAAATGCTCAATATCCCTAGCCATTAGGGAAATGCAAATTAAAACAACTCTGAGATTTCACCTTACACCAGTAAGAATGGCCAAGATCAATAAAACAAATAACAACAAATGTTGGCAAGGTTGTGGGGAAAAGGGAACCCTCTTACATTGTTGGTGGTGCTGTAAATTGGTCCAACCACTGTGGAAATTGGTCCAACCACTCAATATGGAGGTATCTTTAAAAAACTGAAAATAGATCTACTGTATGACCCAGCTATAGCACTATTGGGAAGATGGGTCATCATACCACAGAGACACCTGCATACCAGAATAAAGGGAGATGGGTCATCATACCACCAAGACACCTGCATCTCCATG
>VMDO01041839.1:0-10928 GCA_007922755.1 Pedetes capensis
TCAGGTATGTGAAGCTTGCTTCCTAGGATGGCACAGTTGGAAGATGGGGCTTTGTGAGAGTCCTTTAGGTTTTACAGGACACCTTAATGGGGATTATAAGACTTTGGCCTCCTCCTCTTTCTCTTTGCTTCCTGGTTTATGAGGTGAGAGGTTTAGTCTAATACATGGTCCAGCGCTGATGTGCTGTAATCATGAGAGGCCCAAAGCCATAGGGTCACCGGATCTTGGATATGGATCTCTAGAAACATGAACCAAAATAAATCTTTACTCTTTATAAGTTAATTGCCCTGAGTATTTCACTATAGTGACAGAATGCTGAGGAATATCATCTCTAAATGACTATACCACAATAGCTAACCATAAAATATAAACTTCTCCAATACTAACTATTCTAATAGCCAAGTGTCTCTTACATGAAGGTCACAGAAGGAAAAGCCACAAGATCACCAATCACAGTACATTTTTGTAGTCATTATATTGCTTAGAAATAAAAGATTTCCTTTATTGCCTGTTATTATTAGTTGCCGTTGAGTCGGTGTCCGACTCATAGCGACCCTATGTACAATAGGCAAAACACTATTACCAGTATTTCTCTGCCATTCATAGGGTTTTCAATGGCTGATTGTTTTCTGGGAGTGGGTTGCCAGATCCTTCTCCCAAGCCTACAGCACCTGGGGTTCCTAGTCAATCTCCCATCAAGTACTAACGAGGCCTGACCCTGCGTAGCTACTGAGATCTGACAGGATCTGATATCACAGTGGTACAGCTGCAGGCACTATATTTTTAGTATTTTTCGTGTTATTAAAATCTATAAGCATCATTTTTGTGCCTCATTTTTATAACACCAAACTGTACTAATGTTCTAATATTTTAGATAAATATTGTTTTACATATGGTATACTAACTAAAATACAAGAGTATTTTGCATTTTAAATTACATAATTAAAATACATATATCAAAGAGTATAAAACATATGTCATAAACATTAGTTGTGTTTTTTGTTGATATGACAGCTCAGAGGTAGAAAATAGCTGCCATTTAGAGATTTTCAGACTAAGAGGATATTTCATTTATCTTTGTTGTTGTTGTTGTTAGGTGCCATCGAGTCTGTATCCAAGTCATAGAGACCCTCAGAGGGTTTTCAATGGCTGACTGTTTCGGGATTGCCTCGGGAGTGGATTGCCAGGCCCTTCTCCCATTTGTGCAGTGCTGGGAATTGAACTCGGGATCTCAGAGACTGCGATGCAGCGCTCTACCAACTGAGCTAAATCCCAGCCCCCATTTCTATTTAGCAGTCCCAAATTTCATTTGGAATATTAAAATGTAGATAAAATAACTCTGATGAGTTCTCAGTAGAAAGGCTGAAAAGTCAAGAACTCCCTGCAAAGTAATAGAACAATTTTATTTTTAAAAATGACTTACATTCTAGTGTAGAACTTTATTCTGTACATTTTATCAGGGCATTATTAAGCATCCCGCAATTCACTGGTACTTGACTCTGCCTGGATCATTTCTGCAAATGCAATGACATATCCATAAAGAAGAAATAGTTATTTCTCAATGGCTTCTACTTAGTACTAAGGCATAAGTAGGTTCCAGCTGGTCCTCAAGTTCTGTGGCTTTTTCATGAGTTGGACACTCTATGTTTGTTAGCTTTCCATAGCTGTGATCAAAATACCTGAGAGAAAAATAT
This sequence comes from Pedetes capensis, assembly GCA_007922755.1. NCBI lineage: Eukaryota > Metazoa > Chordata > Mammalia > Rodentia > Pedetidae > Pedetes > Pedetes capensis. The sequence goes on from VMDO01041839.1 coordinate 1,695, forward strand.
AAAGGGCAAATTATTTATTTGGGAGTCACAGCTACAGAGGTTTCAGTCGATGATCCTTGGTTCCACTGATTTTAGGCCCATGGTAGAACATCATAGTGATGGGAGCATGTGGTAGAAGCTAGTCTCCTCATGAAGACAAGAAGGAGAGAGAGAAGAAGGGAGTAGACAGGTATAGCTTTCAAAGGTATGCCCCCAGTGACCTAATTCCTCCAGCAAGTCTTCACTTCCCAAAGTCCCTACCAACAACCAAACTAGCACCACCAGCTATAGATTAAATGTTTAACACATGAGCTCTTGGGGGAAATTTTACATTCAAGTCATAATAAAGACCTAGCATTTCACCTTTCCCATGGTAGAATTCTCTGGAATGGAAGCAAGAATCAACAGATTTAAAAAAAAATTACTGTGAATCTTTTGTTATTGCCACCCAGAAACTCCTAATTGTGTGATTTCATGTGCTCCTATGCTTATTGGGGAAAAGAAAGAGGGTAGCCTCTCTGTAGTTTCCTTTGAGCATTGTAGAGGTCACACTGTTCATGAGAAGATGTGAGTTAACCATACAATTGACCAAATTTAAATAAAACAAAATATAAAAACAACAAAAAGGGGAAAAGTGCAAAACTAAGTGCCAGGGACTAAGAGTAGGAAGTGTATGAGGAGGATCTAAGAAGACAGAAGGAAAGTAAACCCCAAGGGAATTTCAGAGTAAGTTAATCATGGCAGGTCTATTTATAGTTGCCAGGAGCTTTAGTGTGAAACACAGGAAGCTATTTATGAACGGGCCTAAACAATCCACAGGAAGGTATATACAGTGTTAGATGGAAAGACAAAGCAACGAGAATAAATTACAGTGTCTAAATGTGGAAGAAATATGAATGCATCAGCCTATAATACAATTTGAGCCATACTATAGAAACTTGACGTAGTAAAAATGCACATAAAAGTAAAATTTTCATTGGATCCTCCCAACAAATTCTTTTATAATTCTACTGGTCTATCACAAAGGTGGGAGAAGGACCTGCCAATCCACTCCCAAAGCATCTTGAAACATCAGTCATTGAAAACTCTATGACGGTTGCTGTGAGTCAGACCCGACTCAAAGACACCTAACAACACCACCATTACTAGAGTAGTAACATCATAACTGTGTAGCATACAAACTACCATCTATAGAAGATAGAGCAATAATAGATGGAAAGCATTTCCTCCCAGTAAGAATGAACTAACAAAATGAGTTTTTAAATTTATTTGTTCAAATTTTAATTAATGTACAATATAATGGATTTCATTATGGTATTATCATACAATTATATTATGTACTTTGTTGTTTTTTACCCCCTCTTTTCCCCTGCAGGACTTGCTCCTGCTCCCAGTATTCTCCCTCTCCCCTCCAGATAGTCATCCTTTTACTTTCTAGCCTCATGCATATAGTTTTGCTGTTGTTGTTGTTCTCTCCAAAAACATGTAAGGTCTGTCTTTCTGAATCTGAGACTCATTTATCTTGCTCAGTATAATTATTTCCAGTTCCATTCATTTCCCTTCCAATGAAATAATCTCATTTTTCTTTATGGATGACTAAAATTGGTATATGTGCCACATTTTTAAATCCAGTCATTTGTTGATAGACATCTAGGCTTTTTCCATATCTTTGCTATTGTGAAGAATGCTACAATGACCATGAAGTACAGGTGTCTCTGTTGCATGGTGACATAGATTTCTTTGGGTATATTCCTAGGAGTTGTATAACTAGATCATATGGCATTTCTGTTTTTAGTTTTCTGAGGAAGGTTCATACTGGTTTTCACAATGGCTATACTAATTTCCATTCCCTCCAGCACTGTATAAGGGTTCCTTTCCTGCCTTCGCCCTGCATCCTCCCAACATTTGTTGTTTTGTTGATCCTAGACATTCTGACTGAGGTGTAATGGAATTTCAATGTGAGACACTGAGTTCAATCCCCCACAGTGAAAAAGTAAATAATAAATAAAGAATACTTTTCATAAGACATAAAAAGAGTAAAGTTTTAAAACTGGCCACAGTGGTATATGCCTGTAATCCCAGTGATTCAAGAGGCGGAGGCAGGAGGATCACAAACTCAAAAACAGAGGCAGTCTATATAACTTATTGGGACCTTGACTCAAAATAAAAAATAAAAAAGAAGCTTGGGAGTAGAACAATTGCATGAGGCCCTGGGTTCAATCTCCCAGCACCAAAAAATAAAAGGAATTTTTTCTTTAAGTTATTATGGATGAAAGCAAAAGAACACATATTCAATTGTACACCTCAACAAATATTTACAAATTGAAAACATATTTGTCTTTAACATCCTAGGCAAAGAAAAGAACATAACCATAAACCCAGAACACCCCTTCTAGTTACTCCCCACTCAAGGGAAAATGTCTTACTAACTACTCACAGGATAAACCAATTTATACTATAATTGAACATTAGATAAATGGACACATACAATGTGATCCACACCTTATTTGTCTTATTTTGATCAAATTATATTTTTCAAAATTTTATGCGATTTTCCATTATTTATGCGATTGGAAAGGTTTATTAGAAGTTTGTGAAAGTGGCCAAATATAGAAAAAGTTGAATTAAATATATTGCTGTTGTTGCAGGGATTAAATTATAACAAATAATAAGTGATAATCCTTAAGAACAGTAGGAGGAGCAATAGCTCAAAAGTAACTCATGAAGAATATCATTCTATTGAGGACAGCCTTCTCAACCTATTCGTTCTAATCTGTGTGCTATAAAAAAGGAGTCACCCTTCAAGAATGATGGCCATGTGTCCTCATAGAGGTAAATACAGTGCAGCTTTCATATCGAAGCACGGTCTCAGTTTACACCACCGGAATTCTGACATTTAAAGATATAGGAGACATTTATCACAATTGTCATTTGCCATTAATTTACATTCCCTTTATGCATCTGTTCAAAAAATAATTAGGATTTTATGCTGCAGTAAATATGCTTGTTCATCCATTAGTGCAAAGCAGAAGATTAATTGCATTACAATGGGAATCAGGACTACAACACTCCGAGCTACAATGATAACTGTGACAGCTGAGCTGCCCACAGTACTTTGCTCTGATAAGCTTCAAAAACAAGTGTAGATGGGAAAATAATTAAATCACTGGGAAGGCAGCACCAGCCTTATTTTCCCTCTTCTTGCATTCAATTCACAATCACCAACCAAAAAGATTCTCACAGCAAATTAGAAAAAGACCCTTTCTGCCCCTGTCTCAAAATGCCCTAGTTTAATGTTAATTTGATACAAACCTCACTTTTATTTAACTCCTACCATTTATCTCAGCAAGCTAAAGAAAAGAATGGAGTTGATCTGATTCAATCTCTTTAACTAGTATCTATCGAAACCCAATGGATGGGGCTAGTATCTGAGGTCACATGACCAGTGCAGCCACACAGGTCTTGATGTTTAGTGTAATGCTTGACTATCACCATCTGAAATCCTTCATGGTATTCTCTTTTTTTTAAGGGAGGGTTTCACATTTTGATTTTGTATCGGGCCTCATGACTTAAACGTACTCGGTTCTACCATTAAAACAGAAAGTAGTAATATCTTATTCTTTGTGTCGGTCTCTGTTTGTCTTTTTCTCTCTTTTGTTTTCTCTCTCTCTCTCTCTCTCTCTCTCTCTCTCTCTATATATATATATATATATATATATGTATATATACATATATATACATATATATACATATATATGCATATATATATATACGCATATATATACATATATATACATATGTTGTTGTTGTTGTTAGGTGCCGTCGAGTCGGTATCCGACTCATAGCGACCCTCATAGGGTTTTCAATGGCTGACTGTTTTGGGATTGCCTTGGGAGTGGATTACCAGGTCCTTCTCCCATTTTTGCACTTCTGGGAATTGAACTCGGGACCTCAGAGACTGCAGCGTAGCGCTCTACCAACTGAGCTAAATCCCAGCCCATATATACATATATATACACACAAATAATCTTATAATATTATGCATATTTATACATAAAATATTAAATATAGTATATACAAATGTATATATTATATATATGACCTGTAAATATATGTTTATATATCTACATAAACTTATAGATAGATGTCAGATATATGTCACATGAATACTTATAGCTTCATCCTCACCAAAGAAAGAAAAAGAACTTATTGTTTTATTTATTTTTCATTTTCCTGGTTTCCTTGTTTACCCTAATAAACTGAAAAAGAAATTGGCATTATCTAGGAAATACAGCATCTATGTTCTGAGGAAACATCTGAAAAGGAATAGATTTGATGTGTTGTGTACTCCAGTTGCCTCTTGACTGTGTATTTCTCTGTGGTTCAAAACACATTGACCATTGTTTCAGGCCCAATGGGAATTAACAATGCTTTTTAACCATGGGTAGGAGGATACTTCATTCGACAAAATGTTGAAGCAACAATCTGTGTAATGATCTAGCCTAAAACTACCACCATGGCTCCCACCAAGTGGGGAAAAAAAGAGAAATGATTACAGACTTGCTCTACTAAATCTTTCACTCTTTGATGCCTAATCCAGGTGGCAACAAAAGAGAAGGATTTCCAGCTCTTAAATTCCTATGATGAGAAGTAACAAACAGATGGCCAAGACTGTAACCAAGATATATTTATGGATAATCATCTTTGATGAATCACTTAGCATGGCAGCTTTCCTTATGGCATTGACTTCTTTATAGAGTCCCCTAAACACCTGATCCATTAAGGAATTGGCTGCTAAGATAATGCATTAGCTACTCAGCTACAAACTGGCCAGAGCTTACCTGTCTACATAATTTTCAACCTTATTTTTTCTAAAGGCCCTTGGATTTTTTAAGCATTATTAATCAGAAATTTTCAGCTGGCTGCAACAGTGCCAGCCTGTAATTCTAGCTAATCAGGAGGTTGAGGAAGGGCAGAATCCTATGACCTCAGGGGTTCATGACTAGCCTGGGCAACTAATGAGATCCTCATGTATGTATGTGAATATATGTACACACACATATATACGTATGTATACATATATACATATACATATATATGCATACATATGTGTGTGTTTGTTTTTTAATGTATATATTATACATTGCATCTATTTTTTTTCTTATTTGAGCTGGAGAACGACAGAGAGGCTCTTGTTATTGACAGGGGAAGGGGGCCTCAAAAATAGGTCAGGCAACACAACAGAACAAGACAGCTTGCTTACAGGGAAGAGAAATGCAAATTAACTGCCAGAAACTTGGGCATATTTTAACCCTGGAGGCAGCTGCTGAATAATTAGCACCCAAAGGCCTTCATAAAGGTTGTAAGTCTTGTTACCGTGGCTAACCAAATCAGCTTGAGTAATTTACCTTTCACTATCGCAATTATGGGTTTTAACTCAGGAGGTAGTTGATTTTGTGGCATGGACATTCTCAATGTGTAGGGGAAAATGAGCTTCGAGGGCTCCCCCCGTACTGTTTTAGAGCAATGATCATTAATCCTTACTAAAGAGAAACTGGTTCTTAAGCAAAGGAGTTTTGGAGTTGAAAGTGTAGAGAAAGATGAGTGGAAGTAAGCAAACATGTATAAACGATGGTTCTATCAAACTGGATTATGGTACCCATATGATACTATGACACAGTGACATTTAATATAGTATAGTGGACTGTATTTTATTTTGGTGTCATATAATCTACATTTCAAGTTATTATCATTATTACAGATAAGTTTTCTCTTGGATTTTGCTAGATAATTTTGAATCTTTTACCTTTTTTTCAATGGAATTCCCTGCGTTGACTTTTTGTCTTATTCCATCACCCAGGGTGCCTCTTCATATCTTGACACAGAATCTGATGTTAAGATGTGATAGATATGTCAACGCTATAAGAGAAAAAATGGGCTTCACTTCTCATGGTAATGTTTTACTCCTAGATATTGGGTAATAGGAGAAATTTACTTGAATTATAGTTTACTCATCTTTGAAATATAAAGTCATTACCTACACCTTTTCATAAACATCAGAAATGTCAGAAAAAAATAGGACAGTTAAGCTTAAATATATTTTATCTATCATCTGCTTATCATCTGTTTCTTTATCCATACACCTACCTGTCTACTTACCAATATATACCATCACTCTCTCCATAAATCCTCTATCCATGTAATCTTTTACTTTAGTCTGTTATTACAGTGAAGACAGACACATTGATGGAGTTTAAATATTTCAGTTCATATCTTTATATAGAATATAAGGTATATTTAACCAGTATATATTTGATATAATTTCAAAATATCCTTGATATTTAGTCGATAGGAAAAAATTTTTTTTCTTTTAATTAATAAATGTTAGTGAGGTACAGAGTGATAATGTTTTTGTTCTTTCCACTGTGTACCAATTACATCATTTATGGTTACACTTACATCAATTTACATAATTTATGAAACCCTTTGATTAATATGTGATAAAAATCATATGCAATTATAGGTTAGATTCCCCTGTTTTTTCCCATATATTCCTGTATTTGCGTCATTTAACTTGATATTTTCCCTTCTTCCTTTGACTCTCTATTATTTCCCTCCCCCATCCCTCCTTCCACAATCTTTGTTCGCCCCCTGCAAGAACCCTCCTCCTTTCCACTCTACTTACATGGAAAAAAATGTTATAGATTGTGGTTTCAAATGGCTATAGAAGCTATTATGTTCATAACTGACCATACGATGATTCTAGGAATTTTTATTGTGTTGGCACTTGTATTACCAAAGAATCATTAGTAAATGAAAGTATATTTTCATTTCCCCAGGTTTATATTTCATTCCAAAGATGTTGGCTCAGCAAATCTTGTTATGTTGTTGTTGTTAGGTGCCGACAAGTCGAGTCCGACTCATAGTGACCTTCATAGGGTTTTCAATGGCTGACTGTTTTGAGATTGCCTTGGAAATGGGTTGCCACATCCTTCTCTCATTTTGTGGTGCTGGGAATCGAACTGGGGACCTCAGAGACTGCAGAGCAGCGCTCTACCAACTGAGCTAAATCCCAGCCCAAATCTTGTTATAGAAATGTAGTTTTCCAAATGTTATCTTCAAATATAGAGATTTAAATAGAAGTATAGAATTCATGAATGCATTAATAATTTTTCCGAATGAACCAAATGTCATCTTAATCTTTTTCAGTGTACAAGTATTCTTTTCTCAGGTACAGAGGTTTGAATCACTTAATGTTGATTAGGGGCTGGGATTTAGCTCAGTTGGTAGAGCACCACTCTGCATTCTTTGAGGTCTCCAGTTCGATTCCCAGCACCACAAAAATGGAAGAAGGATATAGCAATCCACTCCAGAGGCAATCTCAAAACAATCAGCCTTTGAAAACCCTATGAGGGTCACTATGAGTTGGACAGCACTCAACAGCACCTAACAACAACAACAACAACAATATTGCTTAAAAATGTCTCCTTGCTAGTAAAAGACCTAGTTCAAGATTTTGTTAAATTCTGAGGAATTATAGGCAGAATATGACTGATGGCCATCAATGGGGGATGCTAGAAATAAAAAATGTCAGTACTGTGATAATTCATAAGTATAAATTTACAAGTCTTCTCTTTTGTGACCTCTTATAAAAGGATAATAATAATCTTTAATGTAGACTATTAATATTTATGAAATCTTCTGTAAAAGGTGCATTTAGAAAGCCTAAATTAATTCTGAAACAATGTCCACACCATGCAAATTCAGGTTCAAGACAAATCTACTCCCTGCTCTTTCCTATATGACCATTGACCTGAATGAGATCTCTCAATTTTTTCTTCATATAATTTTAGAAACCAACCATTATGATGAGATAAAATAATATGTGTATGACAAAGACAAGTGCTCTTTCCATGAGAGCTCATGTGATTAAAACATGTCAAGAATTCAAAGAGAAGGGTCAAAAAGAATGGATCTAATTTAAAACCGTGAATTATATCTGGCACAGAAATCTGATGTCATAAATTTGTTTGGTTTCCACCTGAGCATCCAATTTTAGCCCTTATGTAAAGCTGTTTAAAATCCATTGGCTGGCTTTCTTGAAATGTCCTTTGCTTGTGTGGTTGTTTTCAATACTGCCTACTTGTTCCTTATCTCACTGACCTAGAACAACACATCCCACAGATGCTGACTTCAATAAAACCCAATGGTGAAGACCAGATGTAAATCAGTTTTTCTTCACATATGTTTTCTTTAAACTAGCCAATCCATAATCCCCCGAGGGCAAACTGAGGGGATAATATAATGTCCACAGACCTTAATACAGGCATAGTCTCACAGGTTTCTCTCTCTCTCTCTCTCTCTCTCTCTCTTTCTCTCTCTCTCTCTCACACACACACACACACACACACACACACACACACACTCTCTCTCTCTCTCTCTCTCCCTCTCTCATTACCCACCCATGATTCTGTAAGGAATAAGATGCTTTTATTATTTCTTGGGCTTTGCTGTGTTGCTGCTTGTGTGTTTCACCTGAACTTGACCCTCCTCTTTGTTCAGGTTCTGCTACAGAGTTACTATCTTGGTGGCAAAAACTGGGCACAGACCAGACAGGAGCTACAAAAATGTCTGCCAGTATAAACAAGTTTTCTGTGAGAGGGACACCTGTTCATGAATCAGACATTTTGACACTGGGCTCTTTGCCAGGATAAAGCAGTGTCCCATGAAAGGCATGTTGTAAATATCCATAACCACATCCTTAGAGCCCCATCAGGACAGGGCCAGAATTTATGCTGCTCTTTAGGTAGAGACCTCATGATCAAACTAGAGAAAATTCATAATACTAACTTTTAAAGGTGGAATTGACTGTGATTAAGCCAATTTGGCTTTAAGAGTCAAGTTCATGGCAGGGACAGGTAAAATAGCTGTATCAGGTGTCTCTTCCACTTAACTTCTAGATGACTGAAGGTAAGATTGGGTTTGTGCATCCATTCTTGTGGCAGTCTCAAAAGAATGGAAAGGAAATACAGAATATTAGAGAAGAGTTCAAATGTTAATTATAGGCAAATATGGGCTCTTTTTGTCAATTAATTAGCCTGAGCAAGTTATTGTATTTCTTTGAATTTCAGATAATATTAACTATAATATGAAAATAATTGTTGTTGTTGTTAGGTGCCGTCAAGTCGATATCTGACTCATAGCGACCCTCATTAGGTTTTCAATGGCTGACTGTTTCGGGATTGCCTTGGGAGT
>VMDO01041840.1:0-10931 GCA_007922755.1 Pedetes capensis
AACCAAGAGCATATAAACATAACTATAACAAGCAATGAGATTGAAGCAATAATAAGCAATGTTCCATTGAACACAAGTGCAGAACTGGGGGGATTCAGTGCTAAATCATACCAGACTTTTAAAGAAGACTTAGCATCAATGATCCTCAAATTATTCCATAAAATACAAAGGGAAGAAATGCTTCCAAATTCATTCTACAAAATACTATTACCCTGATAGAAACAAAAAGAGAGAGAAAACTATAGATCAATTTCCTTAATGAATACAGATACAAGATTCCTCGATAAAATGATTGCAAACTGAATTTACTAATACATAAAAAATTACACTCCACAATCAATTTGGTTTCATTCCAGGACTATAAGGAAGAGTCAATATATGCAAATCAATAAATGTAATGCAGGACAAAAAAAATTGCATGAGCATCTCAATAGATGTAGAAAATGTCACAAAATGCAACATCACTTCATAACAAGGACTTGAATAAAATAGGAATAGAAGGATCTTACCTCAACATAATAAAACTTATATAATTGAGCATATAGACAACATCACACTGAATGGGGAAAACCTGAAAGCATTTCCTCTAAAATAGGAACGAGACATGAGTTTCCACTCTCTCCACTCTTACTCATTATAGTGCTTGAATTCTTAGAGCAATGAGGCAAGAGAAAGATGTTAAAAGGATACAACAGGAAAAGAATAAGTTTAATTATGCCCAGTTTTAGCCAATGTTACCCTATGCTTAAAAGACTCTAAAGACTCCACCAGAAAACTCTTAGATCTGGTAAGCACTTTCAGCAAAGTAGCAGGATACAAAATCAACATACAAAAATCAGTAGCTATTCTTTATATCAATAACGAATATGTTGACAATAAACTTTCTGAAGAAGAAATTAGGAAATCAGTCCCATTCACAATAGCCTTAAAAATAATTAGAAATAAATCCAAGCAAAGAGGTGAAAGGTCTGTACAATGAAAAGTATAAAACACTGAAGAAAAAGATTGATGAAGACACTAGAAAATGGAAAGCCTTTTTTGGTTCATGGACTGGCAGAATAAATAGTGTTAAAAGGGATGTATTATTGGATGCCATTCACATTCAATGCAATTCTCATCAAAATTCCCATGACATTCTTCATAGGACTAGGAAAAGAATCTTAAAATTCATATGGAAGCACAAAAGAATCTAAATAGCCAAAGCAATCTTGAGCAAAAATAGTAATGCTGGAGGTATCACAATACCTGATCTCAAATTGTACTACAGAGCCATAGTAACAAAAACAACATGGTACTGGCACGAAAACAGACACATAGACCAATGGAATAGAATAGAGGACTAGAAATAAACCCACACAGGTACAGACATCTAGTTCTTGACAAAAGTGCCAAAAACATACACTGGAGAAAAGACAGCCTCTTCAACAGATGGTGCTGGGAAAACTGGATATCCACATGCAAAAGACTGAAATTAGCTCCTTAGCTCTCAAAATGGATCAAAGACCTTAATGTTAAACCTGAATTTTTGAAACTACTGAAAGAAAACATAGGGAAAACACTTCAAAATATAGTCATAGGCAATGACTTTCTGAATAAGACTCTAATAGCTCCAGAAGCGATAGTAAGAACTGAAATACAGGATTGCATCAAATTAAAAATCTGTACAGCAAATGAAGCAATTACCAGAGTGAAGAGACAGCTTACAGAAAAAAATCTTTGCCTGCTATTTATATGACAGAAAATTAATATCCAGAATATATAAAGAACTCAAATATTTGAACCCCAAAAGAGCAAATATTCTAATCAATAAATGAACAAATGAACTGAACAGACAGTTCTCAAAAGTAGAAGTAAGACTGGCCATTAAACACATGAAAAACTGTTCAACATCTTTAGTCCTCAAGGAAATGCAAATCAAAATCACATTGAGATTCCATTTTAGCCCAGTCAGAATGGTTAGCATGAAGAGAAACAACAGTAAATTCTGGCAAGGTTGCAGGGTAAAAAGAAATCTTATACACTGCTGGTGGGAATGTAAATTATGCAACCACTGTGGAAATCAGTATGGAGGTTCCTCAAAAAAACTAAAAATAGAACCTCCATATAATCCAGTCATACACCTGAAGGAATCAAAGGTAGCATATGATAGTGATACCTGCTTACTCATGTTTATTGTAGCACTATTTCAAAGAGCCAAGTTAGGGCATCAGTCTGGGTGCCTATCAGTGGATAAATGCATAAAGAAAATATGGTATATGTATGCAATGGAATATTACTGAGCCATAAAGGAGAACAAAATCATATCATTCACAGAAAAATGAATGGAACCTAAAAGTATTGTGCTATTTGAAATAAGCCACACTAAGAAAGACAAATATCACGTTTTCTCTTATATTGGAAAACTTTTTGTTGTTGTTGTTAGGTGCCGTTGAGTTGGTATCCAACTCATAGCAATCCTTTGTACAACGGGAAACACTATTGTCAGTGCCTCTCTGCTGTGCATAGGGTTTTCAATGGCAGATTGATTTTTGGGAGGGGGTTGCCAGGACCTTCTCCCAAGCCTACAGCTTCTGGTGTTCCCAGGCAGTCTCCCATCCAGGTACTAACCAGGCCCGACCCTGCTTAGCTTCTGAAATCTGATGGGATCGGAGGCCACAGGGCTATGGCGACAGGCATTGGAAAACTAGGTTTTAAAAAAAGACATGTACCCTGCATCCAGCCATCCATGCCTGCCTTGCTGCCATTACAGACTGATCTATTCATTGTGAGCTCTCAATAAATTGTTTTCCTCTAAAAAAAAAAAAAAAAAGAATAAAGAAGCAATTAAAAAAAAAAAAAAGACATGTGCCGGGCACGATGGTGCACACCTGTAATCCCAGTGACTCAAGAGGTGGAGGCAAGAAGATTACAAGTTCCAGACCAGAGGCAGTCTGCATGTGAGACCCTGTCTCAAAAAGTAAAAAGAAGTGGGTTGAGGGTGCAGCTCAGTAGTCCAGCACTTGCAAAGCATGCAGGCGCGAGGCCCTGGGTTCAACCCCCGGTACCACACACACACACACACACACACACACACACACACACACACACAAAAATAAGACTTGAAAGTAGAAGGGAAACTATTTGGGAAGAGGAGGGGGCCAGAAGGAGAATGAAAGGGAGCAAGAAAGTGTAATAGTAGGATGAATATGATCAAAGTACAATGTATACATGTACGAATATATTCTATAGCAGCTCATTGTTTTGCATAATCATTATATACTAATAAAAACATGCCAATAAAAGAGCTAAACTGAGGTTCTATCTCACCCCAGTTAGAATGTCTATAATTAAGAAAACAACAAACAGCAGATGTTGGCAAGGATGTGGGGGAGGAGCTCTTATACACTGTTGATAGGAATGTCAATGAAGCCAGCTACTATGGAAATCAGTACCAAAGTTCCTCAAAAAATTAAAAATAGAACTACCATGTGACCCAGCTATAGCACTCCTGGGTATAAATGGATGGAACTGGAGATTATCATGTTAAGCAAGATAAAACTCAGATGAGTATCACATGTTTTCTCTCATATGCAGAGTCTAGATTACAAAAAAAAAAAACAAAAACAAAAAACAAAAACATGAACCTGGGCACGGCAGTGCACACCTGTAATCCCAGCGGCTCAGGAGGCAGAGGCAGGAGGATCTCAAGTTCGAGACCACAGGCAGTCTGCGTAACGTAGTGAGACCCTGTCTCAAAAAAGTAAAAAAAAAAAAAAAAAAAAAAAAAAAAAAAAAAAAAAGACATGAAAGTAGAAGGTGATCTATTTGAGAAAATGAAGAGGACAAAAGGGAGTCCAGTGAGGGGACAAAAGAGGATGATAAGTGAAGAATATGATTAAATTATATACATGTATAAAAATGTCATAATGAAATCCATTATTTTGCAGAGTTAATATGGGTTAATTTAAAAAAAAACTTAACATAGTCCCACTAAAGATCTGGTGAGCACAGTCTTGGGTATTTACTTAACTTTAAAAACTTACATCCACACAAAAATCTGTGCAAAAATGTTTATAGTTGCTTATTTGGTAATCACCCAAAATGGACAAAAGCAAGAAGTCCTTTAACAGATGAATGGATAAACAAATTATGATAACTTACAATGGCATACTATTCATTAATAAAATATTGACCTATAAGACCTGCAAAAACATTATAAAAAAAAAAAAAACAACCTTAAACGCATATTGCCAAGTGAAAGCGTCTAACTGGAAAATACTAAAGGCTATGTGATTCCCATTTACATGGCATTTTGGAAAGGGAAAATTATGAGGACAGCAAACACATGGAAAAAGGTATAAATAGGCTAATCATAAGAGACTTATTAGAGCAGTGAAGCTGTTTCATGGTAGTGTAATGATGCATATTGACAGTATATATTTGTTATATTTTTATAATGCAAAGAACATATTTTTTCAGGGTTGGGGATTGAACCCAGGGCTTTGCACAAGCATGAATGTTGTTGTTGTTGTTGTTGTTGTTGTTGTTAAGTGTTGTCAAATCGGGTCTAACTCAGACTGATCCAATGTACAACAGAATGAAACACTCCCCAATTCTGTGCCAGGAACAAGATCTTTTGTATGTTTAAGCCCATTGTTGCAGCCACTGTGTCAGTCCATCTAGTTGAGAGTCTTCCTTGTTTTCATTGACTCACCACTCTCCCAAACATGATGTTCTTCTCCTGGGATTGGTACCTCCTGAAAACATGTCCAAATTACCTATACAGGACAGCCTAGCCATCCTTGCTTCCCAGGTGCACTCTGCTTGCACTTCTAGGACGTGTCTGTTGGTTTTTTGGCAGTCCATGGTATATTCAATATTTGTCTCCAGCACCCTAATTCAAAAGCATCAATTCTTCTCCTGTCTCCCTTATTCAATGTCCAGCTTTCACAACCAAATGATGCCACTGAAAATACCATGGCATGAATTAGGCGCACCTTCATCTTCAATGTGACATTTTTACTTTTCAACACTTTAAAGAGGTCTTTTGCAACAGCTTTGCCCAATGCAATGTGTCTTTTGGTATCCTTACTGCTGCTTCCATGGGTGTTGATTGTAGAGGCAAGTAAAATAGAATCTCTAACAAGCATGAACCTTAATATATAAAAATCAAAAAAATAATTTGAGAGATCAAGGAATTCCAGGATGAAATGCAGGAAGTAGAAAATATTCTAATTGTATTAAGAACATAGGAAACAATCTCACTAAAAGGTATGAAGGAGAATGTGCTGCCTTTGAAAATGAATGTTTAAGGCTAAGGTAATAAGGAGCTATATATATATATAAGTGCTATCTTATAGTGGTAAAGTTGTTTCCCACAGGAATACAGGTTAACAATTCTGAAAACACTTCACATGTATACTGGTACTGAACAACTAATTGAATGGATTGGTGGATGATGGGAGCCAGATTTTTCATTGTTGGAACCAAATATCACAGGTAAGTAAAGGGAGGAGGCTAGAATGATTCTTGTCATAATGAATTACAGTCAAAGTTATCAGCATAAACTTATGTTCAGATTAATATATACATATTTATAAGTGTATACACACATATTATATATATATATACATACAGATATAAAAACTCTAGTTGCAACAAACCTACCTAGTAATGAGATTAGGTTTCTGAAACTATCACCCAATGAAAGGAATTAGGAATCTTTGAATAAAAGTCTGATACTAGGATTGGGGCAGAAAATATATAAAATGAGCATGAAACATTTTGCAGTGTGAGAAAGTAAAGTCTGAAAAATTTAAGGGACACAAGTGTCACATTCAGCAAAATCCATAGTAGGGGAAGCTGGACAGAATATGTTGTTGTTGTTGTTAGGTGCCGTGGAGTGGGGTCTGACTCATAGACACCCTGTGTACAACAAAATGAACCACTACCCAACCTGCCTGACACAATGCCATGCCTGACACAATGTCAGTGTTTCTCTGCTATTCATAGGGTTTTCAATGGCTGATTGTTTAGGGATTAGGCTGCCAGGTCCTTCTCCCATTTTTGTGGTGGTGGGTATTGGACCCAGGGCCTCAGAGCATGCAGAGCAAGTGCTCTATCAACTGAGCTAAACCCCAGCCTGGACAGAGCATAAGACCTGTTTTATTTATTTATTTTTTTCAACTGCAAGGAAAATGAAATAATAGGAGAAATTAGAGATTAAAAACCACTTAAAGAACACAACAAATAATTGTCATGATTACATCATATTTGGACACTGATTCAGAGAAACTAATTTATTAAAATTGTATATCTGCCACATAAACACAAAAAATAGCTGGGCATTTAATGATTACTTCTCTAAACTTTTGTTGTTGGGATTTGGCTCAGTTGGTAAAGCACTGCACTGCAGTCTCTGAGGTCTCGAGTTCAATTCCCAGCACCACAAAAATGGGAGAAGGGCCTGGCAATCCACTCCCAAGGCAATCCTGAAACAGTCAGTCATTGAAAACCCTATGAGGGTCACTATGAGTCAGATACTGACTCGATGGCACCTAACAACTCTTTAAACTTTTAGGAAATATGATTATTTTGGATTTATACTTTGTAAAATAATTCTTAACTTTTATAGAAAGCATGTGAAATATTTAGAAATATAATTGTATGTCTTAGATATGTTTCAAGTTATTCCAGTAACAAGAGCTAGAAGTGAGAATTTCTGTATTAAAATTTTTTTGTTTTAAATATTATCTCATGAGCTTTGGGTCTAGATCAGTGATATAGTCCTTGTCTAGTACGCATGAGGCCTTGGGTTTTAATCACACACACATGCACACACACATAAGTACACACACACACTGTATCCTACATATAATATAACATGTCATTAAATTTGAAATTCTCAGTTAAATTGATCACTTAAAGGCTTACTCAAATCACACTCACTGAAACTGTATTCAAAACTCAAGCCACCATGAAATGTTTCAAGACAAGGCAAAATGTTCCAGGAGAAGGCAGTTTTGGAGACTAATTCTATCAAATGGTCAGGGAGAAACAAATTACTGTCTTATGTAAACTCTTCCAAAGCATACAAAGAGATGGGCAATTATTCAATTCTTTTTGCCAGGCTAGCACTCCTTGATTCCAATCCCAGATGAGAACACTGCATGAAAATAACACTTAAGCCAAGCTCTCTCACGTAACAGCAAATATTCTAAATAATTTAATAGCATATTCAACATAGCAATAAATTAAATGAATAAACAGGCTCTGACCAAGGAATAGAAATATGATTGAACATTAGAAAATGCTTTCAATTTTAATTCCCTGTATACAAATTAGAGGATAAAAGAAAAACACTTGATCATGTCAACAGCAACATAAAAGGTTTTCAAATTAATTCAACAAGTTCCTGGTGAAAAGAAAAAGTAAACTAACACTAGAATACAACTTTCATTTCCTAAAATCTATAGCAAACACACTTAAATGTGAAATGTTCAAAGAATTCCTATTAAAGCAAGAGACAAGACAAAAATATATGCTATCTATTCTGCTGTTCAAAACCGCACTGGAATATAGAGCCAGAATTTTAGACATCAAAATATGTAAGAGATATAAATATTTAAAAGGATGATAATATTTGGTGACAATATTATCTTTAAAAATTGAAAGGAACAGGCATATGGAATATTTAAATGAAGAAAAGGCTTCAGAAAAGTGTTGTATGAAGTATGTTGTAGCAAAAGCAAGAACTTTGCTACACAAAAGCAATAAATAATACAACATGTAAGAGAAAGTATTCCATTCATGACAGCAACAAAATCCAAAAATCACCTGGAAATAATTTTACAAAAAATGAACAAGATCTTAATGGAGACACCTGTAAATGTTTTCTGATAGATTCAGATGAAAGAAGTCCCAAATAAGTAGAGTATGCCATATCAATTAATGGAGAAATAATATCCAGAGAAATTGAGAAGGGTCTTTTGCCTGTGGAGATGGCAGATGACAGGACAGAGAAAAGGGACTATTGGAACTTCTGGCCTTACTTCATTGTAAGCACTTCACGCCACAGATGCCAGTAGCCACAGGGCAATATCTGGACAACAGGAAAGACTGGGTTGTTTGGGGAAATATGACTCTGCAGTCTGTGATAATAACCATTTGAAAACACCTTAGTGATGACTGATCTATGTAATATAAAGAATGGATTAGAAATAGAATAGCAAGTGAATCACACATAGTCACACAGGATAGGTATTTCATGAAATTATATATATATGTATACATATACATGTATATATAATTTCATATATATGTATTCAATATATATATGTATTTCAATATATATACATATATATATTCTAAACACACACTTGATAGACACACACACACATATATATATATACACATATACATATACATATACATATATACACTAAGAATGAGGATTTAAAAAGTGAAAATTGCTGAACTGTACAAGGTAATGTTGTTGTTAGGTGCTATTGAGTCAGGTCTGACTCATAGTGATCCTATATACAACAGAAGGAAACACTGCCCAAGTCTGTGCCAGGCACACAATCTTATTTATGTTTAAGCCCATTGTTGCAGTTACTGTGTCAATCCATATAGTTGAGGGTCTTCCTTTTCTTTCATTGACCACTCTCCCAAACATGATGTCTTTCTCCAGGGATTGGTCCTTCCTGACAACATGTCCAAAATATGTAAGATGCAGTGTAGCTTGCTTCAGAAGAGCACTTTGGTTGCACTTCTTCCAGGACAGATCTGTTGGTTCTTTTGGCAGTCCATGGTATATCCAATATTCATCTCCAGCACCATAATTCGAAACCATCAATTCTTCTCCTGTCTCTTTTATTCATTGTCCAGCTTTCACTAACACATAATGGGAGCAAAAATATCATGGAATGAGTCAGGTGCACCTTCAACTTCTTTTGCAACAGCTTTTCCTAAGGCAGTATGTCTTTTGATTTCTTGATTGCTGATTCTGTGGGTGTGGATTGTAGAACCAAGTAAAGAAAAATCTTGGACAACTTCAATCTCTTCTCTACATTTATCATGAAGTTGCTTAATGACCCAGTTAGATAACCTCAAAACAGTAGGATCTCCCCAAATTCTGATGCTCAACCTTTTAAATGTGAAAAAAAATCTTTTAGAACAAAAAGTTTCTAAAGTTTATGTATGACTGGTGAAGAGGCCCCTGTGACGTATGCTTCCAAAAGTCCACCACTGTTGTGGGCATTGCAGCACGCTATGGAGGATCTAGCCTGCAAGCTGCAGTCCTTTTCTGCAAAGGCCGCAACTGGGCAAATGCTCAGAGCATTTGTCAAGGACAGAGCATTTCCTACGGAGCATTGAATCAAGGAGGCAGGATACAAGATGAGGATGCTCATGTTTGAGGGCTAATGGGTCCACCCACCTCAGAACAGAGGACATCTCCAAAATCCAGCTCATCTCCTGCTGTCAGCCCTGCCTCAGTGGTCTCAGGTCAGAGAAAGCCCTGGCCTGAAGGAATCAGATACACATCAGCATAGGAATACATCTCAGGTCCTGCTAGTGCTAAAAGCAAACTTTTGTTTTGTTTTGTTTTGATTTTTGGTATTGGGGGGGTTGAACTCAGGGCCCCGCCCAGCTAGATAAGTGCCGTACCACTGAGCCATACCCCAGTCTCTTTTTATTTTGAGACAAGGGTCTTGTTAAATTGCACAGGCTCCCTGTGGCTTCAAACTTGTGATCCTCCCTGCCTCAGCCTCCAGAGTCACTGTGCCAACAGACACTGAGATAATAGGCTTGCACCACACTCCCCAGCAAAGTAAAGATCTTGAAAGAGGTCTGCAGATATCAGAGGGATATCAAAGGGATCCCAGTTTCACCCTGCCTCTATAGTTAGTCTGGGTGGGCCCCAAGTCACAGTTATGCAGCAGTCCTTCACTTCCTTCTGGAGGGGAGGCTTGGGCAAAGGGGCGTGGCCTCAGAACAGCAGGGAAAGGTGCCCCAGGTCCTGCCTGGAGGCCTGAGAGGACCTTAGATCTCTGAACACAAGGGTGTTTCGTCCTGTCCTGTCCCTGCTATCAGCCCCCGTGAGGCCTCTCGGAGATGGAGCCGGATGTGGCAGCCTCTGATTTCCAGTTAAGCCATGTGTGCCAGGTAGGACTTTTATCCTAAGGGGCTGAACTCAAGTCAGCAAATAGAGTCTTGGGATCTTGGAGAAAGATTAAGAGCCTGAGGGAGTAAACAAGGGAACCTCGACGCTAGAAAGAAAGCCTCCCAACAGCAATCTGCCCCTGCTGCCAGTCCTGGGAGACCCGTACAAGCTGGCCGGATGTAGTATTTTCTGATTTCCGCCTTGGCTTGCTGAGGGAGCGGAGGTTAGTAGCGGCGTCCGTGTGTGGTGTCCAGTGGACCAACCGACAGAGAAGGCAGAAAAGTAAGAATCCTGACCTCAGCCCAGCCCTGAGAGGTTTCAGAACACCTTTGGGATTCAGGATAGCCTGCAGTTCGCTTTTGGGAGTCTGAAGGGAGCCTTGGTGGCCTTGGGGGAAAGGGTGAAGCGTCACTTCGGCAACAGGGAGCGTTCGCAGGCCCTGCAGCGAAGCACGGTGTGGATTCTGAGAGCGGAATGGCGGGAGGTGGGCTCCAGAACACAGAGGGCCCCCCAGAAATTTGCCCTGTACCCACTGTTAGCTAGGAGAGACACCCCGCAGAGCTGAGGCGGGACCTCTCCCTGCCGTGTTTTGTTTTTTCATTTTTTGTTTTTTGTTTTTTTTTTTCTCGGTAGTGGAAGTTGAACCCAGGGCCTCGCGCCTGAATGCTCTGCAAGTGCTGAACCACTGAGCTGCACCCTCAGCCCATTTCCTTCCTTCCTTCTTTCTTTCTTCCCTTCCTCCCTCCCTCCCTCCCTCCTTTCTTTCTTTCTTTCTTTCTTTCTTTCT
>VMDO01041841.1:0-10931 GCA_007922755.1 Pedetes capensis
GAAAGGGATAGTTCTCAGTCATTAAGTAATTCTATTTCCAAAGCACTTTTAAAATTTATAAGTACAGTATGCTTTGTACAAGATTCAGGGGGGAACTTGGCTTTTGGGTTACTTAATTTATTTTCTTGTTGTAGTTTTTTATTTTCAAGTAATTTCAAACTTAGAAAAAAGTTATAAAAAAGGTATATATACCCTTGACTTGGAATCTCTATTTGTAAATGCTTTCCTATATTTGCTTTATTTTTCAATTTCTCTTTATTCACACACAATCCTGCACACATTTTCAGAACCTTAAGAAAATAAGTTGTAGACATGATGCCTCTTTTACCCTAAAAACTTGGATGTTTGCTTCCTAAAAAAAGGAATTATCTTACGTTAGCATAAATATTGTGATCAAACCATTTTTCGAATTTTGTTAATTGCCTCAGTAGTATATTATACAAAAAGGAAAATAAATCCTGGTCCATTATTGAATCCATTACATTTGGCTATATCTTTTTCTGTCCTTCAGTCTGTTGGGAACATTGGGAAATGGGGAGTTTTTATAATCTTTCTACTTTTAAAGATTACACGCTACTTATTTTGTAAAATTTTCATGCATTAGAATTTATTTGATGTTTCCTTATTATTGTTGTTGTTGTTGTTAGGTGCCGTCGAGTGGGTATCCGACTCATAGCGACCCTACATATAACAGGTGTAACACTGTTGTCAGTGCTTCTCTGCTGTTCATAGGGTTTTCAATGGCGGATTGATTTTTGGAAGTGAGTTGCCAGGTCCGTCTCCCAAGCCTACAACACTTGGTGTGCCCAGGCAGTCTCCCATCCAAGTACTAACCAGGTCCCACCCTGCTTAGCTTCTGAGATCTGACAGGATCAGATACCACAGGGTTGTGGCTGCAGGCCCTCCTTATTATTAGATTGTCATTATTCATTTTAGAAGGAATTCTAGACCAATTATGCATTCTTTTCAGTGTATACCACAAGAAAGAACATAAAGTAGTTACTTCCTAATACTTAAAATTTCATCTTTCATCTTTTAGTAAAGGCATTTTCTATCATTTTGTCACTGTAAAATTGCATACCATTTTTGAACCTGTATCTTGGACCACTAGTCTACCACAGCTACAGGATTCCAATAATGACATTGTTCAACAAATCTTATCAGAGCAGTGAATATTAAAGAAAAGAAAAAGAAAGAAAAAAATCACCTCAATTTGGTGACCTTCATTTTCTAAATACTTATCAAATTAAAATTAAAAATTGAGCTATTGACTGATGTCTATAGAACATACTGTAGAACTAAACAGAATTTATGATTTTCTTTTTGGTACTGGAGGTCAAACCTAGGGCCTCACACATGTTTAGAAAGTACTCTACCACTGAGCCACATTCACAGCCCATTTGTCACTTTTTCTTTTAAGACAGGATCATGTTAATTTTTGCAGGCTGCTTCTGGCTTTGAATTTGCAATCCCCATTCCTCTGCTCCCTAAGTCCCTTTGAATACAGGCATGTGTCCCCACGTGTGGACTCAAATATTTGTCTTTACAGTCTCTAAAGATCATTGTATTGTGGACTTATATTTTAATGATACATAAAATTAAAAGTCTTTGTTTATGTTTGGAGGACTTCTGAAGACAAAATCTGGAAAACATGTTTGGAAACAAACAGATGTTAAAAGTTGCTATATTGAGAATTTAGTGAATAGGGAACTTTGGAATAAGAAATAAGCAAAAGATACATTATCAATACAAGTCTGACTTGACTCAAGTCCTCATCATCTTGAACTTTTAATTCTAGTATCGTTTCCAGTCTCTTCCACTTCAGCAAGTCCTTCACATGGCTTCAAAGTGTCCTATTATAGCACACAACACTGTCTTTATCACTATTTATTCAAAATTTCCTTTATTCCTTAAAGAACACATACGAAAAAGAAATATTATCATACCATTCTTAGAAATGTATGATATGGTGTTATGGCCCAACGTTATTCTGTAGGCTTCTTTTAAAATGCCACCATCTGCACTTGGTGCTCAGTCTATTCTGACATACATTAATTGTTCTTGTTCTCAGAATATTTCAAACATACACTTTTATATCTTTTCCCTTTTCCCAATAAAATGCGCCCCCCAAAATAATCCCTTTATAAACACTTACTAATATTTTATTCATCCTTAAAAGTCTAACTTAACTATTACCACTTTAGTAAGCATTGTGATCTTCCTCACAATTAAAATGACCATATTATGCTCTCAGAATTTCATTTATTTTTTATATGTATCTTCACCTTTTGTTTGATGCTGTAAATCACTTGCATACAAATTTCTCACAGATTTTGGTGTATGCTCCCAAAGAGCACAAAGTCTGTCTTAATTGTTTTTATATCATTATTCTCTAGTCTGTTAGAACAGAGAACATACTTCACATACCTAGATAATCCAGAAAACTGTCTATAGAGAGATATAAGATGCTACATTATAGAAACTAATTTTTCATACTATATAGAGCTTTAATCCTCAGAATCCAGTTTTGTTTATACACTCATTCATTCAGTTATTAGGTATGAGAGCCTCTGCATTTTCTTTTAGTAATTTCATAATTATATACCTCAAAAGAACTTCATTGCAAAGCAAGCTGTTGTCCTGTTTACATATTTGTGTAGAAGACAGATGCATCAGTCCAGTAAAGCCTGAGATGCTTCCTACCATGAGACTCACCTTGAAATACTAACCATTATAAAGAATTTTTTTTACTTTTTAAAGTAACTTTAACTTGACTAAAACAATATGTCGTTTCCCAATATAAGCTATCTATATTAGTGCCCACAGTTTTAGCTACTGTCTGACTCACTGCCAAGTCTTACTTGATTCCCAGGAAAGACACTATATGAATACTTTGTTTTATTATATAATTTTCATATTTATAAAAAAATAATCATGGCTGGTCAGTGAAAAAATTGCCTTATGTCATAGTGCAAGAGTCTAAGCTCTTTTACTAGTTCCTTCCTCGATGCTAAACTATAATGCTACCATTCCACTCACTTCTTTTCTGAAACAGAAGGTTTTATGGCTCCAGTTGTAGCCCAAGAGAACAACAAACCTCGACTAAAAACTTATGCTGTAGCCCTAACCCTGCAGCTTCCTCAAAGCTGGAATAAGAATACTTGTGTCTAATACGCATGAGGTATCTAAAAACTCTCATTGAGAAGAAAGCATTTGGGAAAATATACTCAAAATCATCTAGAAATTCCTCAGTAAATTAAATATTAACCAAAAAATTTGGCCCTGAATAATTTCATTAAGACATATTGTATCTCTTTTGTAGTTGGTATAGTGGATTACCAATGAGCAAATGTGGCGTTGCTGTACAAAAGACTATTTTGTAGCCTTTCCAATAAGTGAATTCTATTGAATACCTGGAGCAATTCAATAGCCTGGCTAAATAGATGAAAGAGTCAAGAATGTTTCACAAAAACTACAATTGGTATTTATGTAAGTGTATGTGCTTTAAATCTATATAGAAGTGCTATGTAAATATTGCTTTATGTTAAGCTACCTTTGAGGGTTATGTGCAAATATTTATGGACAAAAATGGCACACTTCCACTTTTCCTTGAAAAGAAATTTGGAATTCATTAGTAAATTTTACTGAATTTAAGAAAGGATTCTCCATGACTGAATAGCTCTAAAGTCTTCACAGAAATTAATAGAAACATGATTCATTACTATACTTTTCATTACTCACAGTTTTTTCAAAACTCAGAGAATAGAGAATATTAAAAGATTTTATAAAACTCATAATAATGAGATGATACATTAGTTTCATTGAAAGATAGTTATCATTAGATGATTTGCTCTGGGAAGAGTTGTTAATCCCATTCTGTGCTTCAGTGAAAAAGAGCTCTTGATCAAGAATCAATGTCTACCATCAGCTGGGGAAATTAAGAGTATTTCATACTTGTCAACATTGTGCTGACTTACCAACCTACTTCCTCTACTCTTCAATGGCTGGATTTCCAATAGAAAAACATGTTTCGTTGTTTGTTTAAGTTACTATGGTGAGATTGGGCTGGAGTTTAGCTCAATTATTAGATTGTTGATTTGTACTCTGAGGACTTGGGTTTGATACCCAACATTGCAAAAATGAAAGAACAACTAGTCATTCTACTCTGAAAGCAATCCTGAAACGATTAGCCATTGAAAACTCTATGAGAGTTATTATGAGTCACACATAACTCAAAGGCACCTAACAACAACAACAAATACAGATTTGTACTTTAGGGCATTCTTTCTTCTTGTTTTGTTCTGTTTTGTTTGTGGTAATGGGTGGCTGAACTCAGGGCCCTGTGGGTGCTTTACAAGCACACTACCACTGAGTTGTACCCCACATAATTTTTATTTATTATTTTGAGATAGGTTCTTGCTAAATTGCACAGGCTGCCTCTGGCCTCAAACTCAAAATCCTCTTGCCTCCACCACCCAAGTCGCTGGGATTATAAGCATGTGCCACCCTACCCAGCTCAAGTATGGCCTTCCTGATATAAGATCCACCCTCAATATGTTTTAAATACAGATAAGAATTAATAGGCTGTATGCTATGGAAGTTAGGAGCTGTAGCTTATTCATTTTTGCATACTCTACAGACTAATGCCAGATTTTGGCTCAGTTGGTGGAGCCCTGTTCTGCATTCTCTGAGGCCCTGGATTCAATCCTCAGCATTGAAAAAAAATGGGACAAGGACCTTAAAGCCCACTCCTGTAGCTATTTCAAAACAACTAGCCATCAAAAACCTTATGAATAGCAGAGAGGCACTAACAGTTCCAGGCATGGCACAGTGTCAGGGAGTATTTCTTTCCGTTGTACATAGGGTCACTATGAGTCATACCTGATTTGATGGCACCGAACAACAACAACACAGACTAATACAATGATATAAATGGAGCAAGTAGGTAATAAACATTCATACAAAGGAAAAGGAAGAAGTAAGGGACAGAGATTTTCATAATGCTGTCTAACATTTGTTAATAGATTTTTCTGGACCGAGAACTATGTTATTTACTCCACTTTAATTACCATTTGTACTCTTCAAAACAATCCTGAGAAAGTGGAATGGAGGATTATAATAATAGAGAAATAAACATTTATTTATGAAACAAAATACTATGTCTACTAACTGGAACCTGTATCAAATATTACATAATCATTATCAATGTATATTAATAGGACAAGGAGAAGAAAACCCAAATGAGAAGGCTGAGGAATTAAAAACCGGTTAAATGGCTGATTCTTTTCAAGTTGGATTGTGCATTTCTGATATTAAATATTCTTACATTTTTGGTATACTTTAGTAGTTACTTAATATTTGTGTATACAAGGTCAAATTTCTATGAACTGAAAAGCACAGAAATTAATAAAGCCATTCATCCTTCCTCTAATATTGTATTTTTAGAAGTTATCAGTAAGCATAATATGTTCCATGGAAGCCAGGTGTAGTGATGCACCACTGTAATCCCAGTGACTCCACAGGTAGAGACAGGAGGATCTTGAGTTCCAGGAGAGAAGTAGCTTATGTAAATTAGCAAGGTCTTGATGCAAGATAAAAAGTAAAGGGCCCAGGGATGCCCCTTAGTGTTAGAGCACCTGGAAAGCATGTGTGAAACCCTGAGTTCATCCCTCCAGTACCAAAAATATTTTCCATGGAAAAATTATTTTATGAGGTAAATTCATTCCAAAAAGATAGACCATTAAAAGTGTGAAATCTAAAGTGATATAAAGCTCCTCCCACACACATATCCTCCACATACACATGTTCAACTTATTCACATATAGCAATAATCATAGCTGATATGGAGTTTTCCTTCTACAGAAGTTTGGGTAGCATATTTCAAAGTCTTTTGAATCCAGGAAGGTGTAATTTACCTTTCTTACAATACACCCAAGAGCAAGTGAAAATGCACTAATGTTGAGGTTTAGAGATCAGGCAGTGTTTTTTGGTGAATATCACATTTCTCTTCTTCAAAGACTTAAATAACATCCAGAGAGTTTGGTCATCATATCTCAATGCAAATGTCCACCCATGTAAATCAGAACTTGCTTGATTAATATATTTGAATCACCTAGATAAGTCAGAAATGCCAGATACTGTAGGTCTGGGAGACGACCCGGCAACCCACTCCCAAAAATCAATCTGCCAGTGAAAACCCTATGAATAGCAGAGAAGCACTGACAATAGTGTTTCGCCTGTTGTGCGCAGGGTTGCTGTGAGTCAGATACCGACTCGAAGGCACCTAATAACAACAACAAGTTTGTTGTTGTTGTTGTTATTGTTAGGTGCCGTCGAGTCGGTATCCGACTCATAGCGACCCTCATAGGGTTTTCAATGGCTGACTGTTTCGGGATTGCCTTGGGAGTGGATTGCCAGGTCCTTCTCCCATTTTTGTGGTACCGGGAATTGAACTCAGGACCTCAGAGACTGCAGTGCAGTGCTCTACCAACTGAGCTAAATCCCAGCCCAACAACAAGTTAGGTCATTAGAATGCAAGATGAATCCTAACCTTGGCATTGAATGATCTGATTAAAACTCAGTTTAACAGTATATGAAAACATTTATCTGTGCTAATTTAGGTTTTTAACTTTATGAACATTTCTACTTGTATTTTCTTATCAAGTTAACAATTAACTTAATTTTCCTATTTAGTCTCATTTTCACTTTAGCAATAAAATTGCAATAGTACATCTTAGGTATTTAAGTGAGATTCTTGAGCTGGAATGGTAGATATACAAATATTTATAGTTTCAGATTGGTTATATCATATATAGCTATTAAATTCAATAGTAAGACATGTTGTTGTTAGGTGCCATTGAGTTGGTGTCTGGTTCATAACACTATTGTCAGTGCTTTTCTGCTATTCAGAGGGTTTTTGATGGCAGATTGATTTTTAGGAGTGGGTTGCCGGGTCCTTCTCCCAAGCCTGCAGCATCTAGTCTTCCCAGGCGGTCTCTCATCCAAGTATTAACCAGGACCGATTCTGCTTAGCTTCCGAGATCTGACGGGATTGGATGCCACAGGGCTATGGCTGCAGGAAAGACATATTAAGCTTAAGTATTTCAGTGAATCCAAGTACCTTGCCAGAACAATGTTTACATTCTTTAAAGTTAACTTGTTCATAAATGAAATTGATATGACACAATGTGAGTCAATGTTTTATCCTTTTCAAGCACTTTTATGGAACCAAGAATCCATTTTCCCTTTGTTACCTAAACTCAATTTCTCAACTAAGTATAAATTCAGAATTGATAGATTTGAATGATCTTGAACTTGGTCTAGATGGCCATGTACAATTGATAGTAGACATATTTGAAAAACATAACAGATTACCAAACTTTCTTCTCCTCCCCATATCTCCCAGTTTGTATAATATATTCAAATATTTTACACAGAAGAGCTCTGTTAACTCAAATATAGTCAATGTGCGGGGTTGATAGGTAGAATGTAAACCTGACACATAGTGGTCAATGAGGACAATTTTGCCTCATAAGTATAAACATGTATTTCACTATCCAGGATTCAGAATTAAATTGTGAGTGCAGAACATCATTAAACTTCACTCAGAATTTTTAACTTTTTAAGATGTGGTGTAGGTGTAAATGTAGGGGAACAGAAGAAATAAATCCCTGATGTACATTTAAAGCAAATTTAAATGTATACATAGCAACCCTTACAGGGATTTCAATGGCTGATTGTTTTGGGATTGCCTCTGGAGTGGATTGCCACATCCTTCTCCCATTTTGGCGGTGGTGGGAGTTGAACTTGGGACTTCAGAGACTGCAGAGCAGCACTCTACCAACTGAGCTAAATCCCAGCCCTATGATATGTAGTTGTTGTTATTGTTGTTAGGTGCCGTCGAGTCCGTATCTCACTCATAGCGACCCTCATAGGGTTTTCAGTGGCTGACTGTTTCAGGATTGCCTTGGGAGTGGATTGCCCGGCCCTGATCCCATTTTTGCGGTGCTGGGAATTGAACTCAGGACCTCAGAGACTGCAGTGCAGCACTCTACCCACTGAGCTAAATCCCAGCCCCATGATATGTAGTATGCATTCAATATTGATCAAAAATTCATGAGAGATTTATATCAAACAATATATCTTAAGTAGAAATTTTAAGGAGATTCACAATTCCATTGTTTTTCAGGTATTAAAGTTTAGTTTTGGATAAGACTTTGAAGTCATTGCTGGGTCAGTACACCAAATTCATTTAGTAAAAAGCTGTGCAATCTCAGGAAGTTCAGTTAACTTATTTGTTCTTCAATTTACCCATCTATAAAGCATGGATAATGATATTACTACCTGCCTATAAAATTGATGTGAGATTAAAATTGTGTGTTTGAGTGCAAGTGTCAAATATTTTTCTTTGTACTTATAACCTGTTCTTAATGAATATATTTAACATTATTATTTTTAATGAAAGGTCTCATATCTTGGTCCAATCCAGATCTATCTCTTTTGCCAACTGTACTTTATTTCTCATCCTTTGTCAAGTTACAGTACTATTTCTGCATAGTACCTAGACTGATGAATGACAGAAAAAGCTGAATATGAACACTTGTCCAAAGGTCAAAATATTCATTCACTCTTTTATAGCTGTGATTATTTTTGTCCCTGTTTTCAATTCTACTTATAGATGTAATGTTGGAACTTGAAGAGTTAAGTGCTGCTCTCTTCCAATGGGCATTATGGGAAAAAGTGTCCACTGAAGCTTTCTGAAAAATACCTTTTCTTTCACTGTTCCATGACTTAACTGATGCTATTGTAATTAAAATAACATGGGGTGTATGTAGAAGCTGATCATCGTAAGGCTGCTAAACATAGAAACAGGATTTTGCATCCAAATTAGCAACAATAAAGAATTACATGTATGCTCACTCTGGAGTGCTCCCAGTGTATGCATACACATTTGCGTGCGCGCGAGCGCACACACACACACACACACACACACACACACACACACACTCACATACACACATGGACCACAAAAACATCTACACCAATATCCAGCTGCATATAATACTTCTGGCAAATATATGCAATTTAATTTGTCATTTTTCCTTTCTAAGTAAGTATCATCTATTAAATTTAAACCTAAGTTGTAGTTTTTAATTTTAATTTGTACTGTTATCTCACAAAAAATGGTTACAGTTCTTTTTCTTTTCTTTTTTTCTTTTCTTTTTCTTTCTTTCTTTTTATTTTTTTTAGGTACTGGGGGTTGAACCCAGGGCTTCCCAGTTGCATACTTTGCAAGTGCTGGACCACTGTGCTGCACCCTCAGCCCATTTTTTTAATTGTTTGAGGCAGGGTTTTACCAAATTACACAGACTGCCTCTGGTCCCAAACTTGCAATCTTCCTGCCTCTGCCTCCTGAGTTGCTAGGATTTCAGGCATGTGCCACTGTGCCGAGCTTGGTTACAGTTCTTTTAGACAGTTTGAACAAGGATTCTGTAGAGGTAATAATTAATACCATTTTTCCCTAAAGGGTCTCAGTAATAAAAACATAGTCACAAATTTCAATGTTAGTAAAACATGAAATTATTCACAAATTGTCTAAGAGAATATCTACTAATGATAACCAGCAAAGAAATGGTTATGTTTAGAAAAATGATCCTCACACTCACTTTTCTATAATATAAAAGGAACAAAATATTTTTATAGCTAGACTACACATATATTACACAATTTCTAAAGGCCTCATCAATTTTGTAATATGATGCATTCAGTAACATGAAAAACTATAAAGAAATGCACATGAGATACGTATTATGAAGGATTTAATTAAATGTAATTATCATTTTTGTTGTTTTTGTTAGGTGCCTTTGAGTTGTGTCTGTGGAAGGCACGTAACAACAACTTGGAAATCAGAGGCAAGAGAATTCCAAATTCTCGGCCAGAGGCAATCTGTGTAATTTAGCAAGATCTTGCCTCAAAATAAAAAAATAGAAAAGAGCTGAGAGTGCAGTTGAGTAGTAGAGCACTTGCAAAGTATGTCCAAGGTCCTGGGTTGAAACCCATGCACCCCCCAAAAAATGTTTAAGAGTTTGCATCATCACTTGTTATCAAAGGACCTTATTTCAAATAGGCACTTCTGTACATTTCACTTATAAAATTTACCTAAATTTATCATTCTCAATTAGAAGAATTTTTTAAGAAAGCCACCAGTTATAATCACATAATATAATTTTAGTTAAAATTAAAATTAGGCTACAGAAATATCATCTGAAATTATATGGAATATTAGCATTTATTCTGAAACTTATACTGAAAGCCATTTCAGGCAGAAAAAGAACAAGGTGCTGTTTTATGTAGATCAGATGCACTCTTCAACATCAATTCAATACCAAACAAAGAAAAAATCCAAACAAGCACAGGAGATAATTAGCTCTTGAAGCAACTAAAATTATTTTAAATCTGTGGATTTGAGAGAGTGCAGTCTCCGAGGAGTTAATATTACCTCTGTGTAATGAACTGCAACGTGAAAGAATCCAATTATTTGCATACTATGTATTCAATAATTTGACTTGCATTGTAAAACAAGTTGCAGTTCAGGTACCCAGGAGTTTAAAAGAAATAATTGCTTAAAAACTCCTATTGGCATTATGCTCAAAAGGGAAGCCTTCATTTATTTAAGAATTTCCTTATAGAATCCCTTGAAATAGTAAGATATCATGGTATGTTAAATTAGGGTGTGCTTCAGGGAAAATTTTCCCTTCACCATTTCAGGAACATTTTTTCTTGGCATCTTTTTAAACTTGTTACATAACAAGGTTTTAAGACAGTTCAGACTCTTTTATACTGTAGGCAAAAAAAAAAAAAAACCCAAAAACTATAAATCAGCATATCTCTGATTTTGATTCTTAACTCATAATTCTTCCTGTTTGTCCCAC
>VMDO01041842.1:0-10930 GCA_007922755.1 Pedetes capensis
ACTGTTTTCAAGCTTAAGGAATTGAAAAAAATAAGCCTAGAGTGGCAATAGTGAAAGATTCTACAAGGAAAATATCAAATGATGAAGGAAACCTCAAAAGAAGATGGAAGGAATACATCAAACATTTCAAGAGATTGGATATGATATATAGGATATGGTAATGAAAGAAGAAGTACAACTGACCTTGAAAGAATTAATGAAACACAACAATGCAGGAATTGAATGCATACTAATAGAGATATTTCAGCAAGCAGATGCAGCACTGGAGGTGCTCACTTGTTTGTGCCACAAGATTTAGAAAACAACTACTTCACAATTGACTGGAACAGATCCATATTTGTGCCTATGCCCAAGAAAGGGGATCAAATCAAATCGTGAAACTATGGAATGATTTCGTTAATATCATTCATAAACAAAATTTTGCTAAAGATCAATCAAAAGTGACTACAGCAGTATGGATACAGGGAACTGTTGGAAAATCATGCCAGGTTCAGAAGAGGAAGTGGAACCAGAGACATCATTGCTCTTGTCATATTAGTCAAAAACAGAGAATAACAGAAAGATGTCTATCTATATTTTATCTACTATGAAAAGGTATTTTATTTTGTGGATCATAGCAAATCATGGATAACACTGTGAAGAATGGGAACAGCAGGGCACTTAATCATACTCATGAGAAATCTGTACATGGAATACTAGGCAGTTATTTGAACAGAACAAGGACACACTGCGTGGTTTATACTTGAGAAAGATGATTGTCAGGGGTGTGCCTTTTCACTGTACTTCTTCAATCTATGATGAGCAAATAATCCAAGAACCTAGACTTTATGAAGAAGAACATGGCATCATGATTGGAGCAAGATTCACTAACAAACTAAATTATGCAGATGACACAACTCTGCTTGTTGAAAGTGAAGAGTATTTGGAACATTTAGTGATGAAGATCAAACAACACAGACTTCAGTATAGATTGTGCCTCAACATTGACAAAGCAAAAATCCTTACTCTGGGGTCAAAAGTCCTTACACTGAGGTCAATGTGCAACTTCATAATAAATGGAAAAAACATTGAGACTCTCCAAGATTTTACTTTATTGTTGTATAATCAACACCTGCAGAAGCAGCAATCAAGAAATCAAAAGACATGTTGCATTGGGAAAAAATGTTGCAAAAAACTGGTTAAAGTGTTGTAAAGTAAAGATGTCACATTGCAGATGAAAATGTGCCTGACTAATGTCATGATATTTTTAGTAACATATTGTTGTGAGAGCTGGACTTTGTATAAAGGAGAGAGGAGAAGAACTGATGCTTTTGAATTATGGTGGTGGAGACAAATGTTGAATATACTATGGACTGCCAAAAGAATCAACAAATCTGTCCTAGAAGAAGTGAAACCAGAGTGTTCTTGGCAGGCAAGGATGGCTAGACTGTGTCTTACATATTTTGGACATGTACTCAGGAGAGACCAATCCCTGGAGAAGGACATCATGTTTGGGAGGGTGGCACATCAATAAAAAAGGAAAACCCTCCACTAGATGGATTTACACAGTATCTGCAACAATGTTCTTACATATAAATAAGATTGTGTACCTGGCACTGAATAGGGGAGCATTTCTTTCTCTTGTGCATAGCATAGCTATGAGTCACACCCAACTCAAGGGCACCTAACAACAGCAGTAGTTTAGGGCCATATCTTTATTTTTCTAATTTTATTTTCCACGGCTTACTCTTGAGGCCAGCATGATCAAAATTGATTACATTTATACATCACCTTTCTCAGTTATCTAAGTCCTTTCACATATATTGACAGTTTTCTCACCCAGTTCTGTGGAGTAACTGGGACCAGCAGCATTATATTTTTTACAAGAGAGGCCTGAAGCAGAACTTGATTTCAAGCTAGGACAAGAAATACTTTTAGCTCATAACATATGACTGGGAGGCAGAATTTTGGCTGAAAATTGTTTAATGTTTCATGAAAAGGAAACTACAAACTTACAGTTATTGCATACCTTGTACATAGTTGAACATGCACTAGGATCAGTTTGAAGACAAAGACAAAGCAGTCTATCCTACTCTTTCTACAAGTCTTGCAGATTAGTGAGAGTTAACTGTTTTAATTCTTGCTTTCCTCTTTTTCTGTTTGTTATAACATCACAGTTTACACCAAATGAAAATACTCTTGTCTTTATTGAGATGGAAAGCTAAGATAATAGACAGATAACACATGCCTTTAGAAGTGAAGAAATAGGAAAGCCTGGCTTAGACCT
Source organism: Pedetes capensis (assembly GCA_007922755.1). NCBI lineage: Eukaryota > Metazoa > Chordata > Mammalia > Rodentia > Pedetidae > Pedetes > Pedetes capensis. Next base: position 2,267 of record VMDO01041842.1, read on the forward strand.
CATATTGATAAGTCAGACAGAGAAACATTTAGATAAAAGCTAGGGTATATAAAAAATCCACAAGGTTAGGTAAATATCACTAATGGCAGAGGACTTTTTGAAATGGGAGAAGGAGTCAGGGCAGCAGGTCAGTGAGAGTGCACCACCAGAAACATGGAGACCTCCTCCAATGGGAAGAGAAAATTGTCAGGTACACAGAACTGGGACACCAGAAAACCCACCAGTAACTCCTCTGGCAACAGGTGGATTGCTTAGAAGGTCAAGAGACTCCAAAGGTGAAGGAGATCAAAAGTCAAAAATGGAGAAGAACTAGAGAAACCAAACCAAATGACCCCTATCCCCTGGACCACAAAATGCAGATATCCTATAGCCCAGGGGAAAATTTCATGCAGGCATCTGGAGCTCGGATCCCCAGAGAAGTGCAACTCTGACAGCTTTCCATAAGACACTGGAAGCACTTCCCAAGGGGACTAACTGGTGATTGATTCTTAGACAGCAGGTATGATCCGAGCTGCACACTCACCATGCCCCTGCCATGGAGACCCTGGCAGTAGGGCATGAGATAGGAGAATGGTGGGGCATGGATCCTCATGGGAGCACGGGCCACAGACCTTTTGGGGGTTGCAATATATCATCCTGCTCACTGCAGCGTGGGAGCTGCAAGTGAGTTTAGCAGATCTCTAGACAATAGGATAGGCAGAGGGTGCCCAGTCGCCAAGTGAGTAGCCAGAACAGCTACGATTCCACTGCTGTAGAAGTTCTAGCCATGAAGTTCACCACAATAAAATGGGGTGGAGCAAAACCCACATGTGATGACAGGCCCCAGGTTCACTGGGGGCTGCATGATATCATCTAGCCCACTACAGAGTGAGATCCATGAGCAAAATGAGGCAGGGCTTGAGACCCACAAAAGGACAAGGGGCTGTCTAGAACTTCAATGCATCAGGCACACCAGTGCAGCTGCCATTCCCCCACCATAGAGGTCCTAGACATGAAGTGTGAGACAAGACAATGGGATTGCACAACTCCCACATGTGAACGTAGGCCCCAGATTCACTGGAGGTTACACAATATCATCCCACCCAATGCAGAGAGGGATCAGCAAGTGAAAGGAGGCAGGGCTCCAGACCCACAAAAAGACAGGGGGCACGCAGACCCTCAGTGCAGCAGGTGAACCAGGGCAGTGGCCATTCTCTCTCCTTGGAGGTCCTAGCTACACAATTCCAGACAAGACACCAGACGACATGAGTCCCACACAGGACCACAGTCCCCGTATTTACTGAGGGTAACACAATACCATCCCACCTACAGCAACAGGGTTTCCATCAGTGAGCACAGCAGGGCTTGGTTCATGCAAGACTACAGTGAGCAAGGCATAGGGATGTGCCTCACCATCAACAGCTGCTGCTGTTTGGGCTGCCTTCTCTGAGCTGAGATTTTGGCCTGCAAGATCAGCAGGTAAACCAGGGGTCTTGGTGTGTCAGCAGAGACATGCAGCTTCTGTGCTAGTGTGGCACAGGCAGGTACCCCACAGGGCAGGTTGCTGACAGCATTCTGAAACCTGGGATAGCCTGAAAAACCAGTGTAGACTTTATGCCATCATTTCCCACTGGAGGGACCCTGTATAGAAACTCCTATTGCCAGACCTGCCAGCTTTAAATGTGAGAGCAGGGTGGAGTGTTGAGAGAAAAGCACCAGAGTCCCAACATCACCCAACCTCAAAAAACATCAGAGAGAGATTCTTCACATTTGGAGGAGCAATTTGGAGGGATATAACTCTTAGAACAAATAGTGGGCAAGCCTCAAAAAAATACATTAAACATAAAAGGACACTCTGGATGCAAAGATCCCACAGAACAAAGCCTCTCAACAGACAATATCAAACAATCTTGATTTCTAGAGATGTCAGAATTAGAATTAAGAATTCTAATTATTAATATGCTAAGAGATATCAAGCCTACAGCCATAGCCCTGTGGCATCTGATCCTGTCAGATCTTGGTAGCTAAGCAGGATGGGGCCTGGTTAGTACTAGGATGGGAGAGCACCTGGGAATACCAGGTGCTGTAGTCTTGGGAGACACACCCAGCAACCCACTCCCAAAAATCAACCCACCATTGAAAACCCTATGAACAGCAGAGAAGCACTGACAATAGTGTTTCTCCTGTTGAATATAGGGTCTTTATGATTCAGATACTGACTCGATGGCACCTAACAAGAACAACAAGAGATATCAAAGCTAATACCACCAGCAACCTTGAAATTCTGAAGAAAGTAACTCATGTGGAGTCTGTACTCTCCTCGCAGCTAAAAAATTTCAGAAAAATAAAGCTGCAATCCTTGAGATGCAAGGCAAGCTAAATGAATTAAACACTGTAACAGAATCCTCATCATCGAGACTGGATGAGGCTGAACAGTGAATATCAAACACAGAGGAAGGATTGCAAAATATTAAATACTCACAAGCTCAGATAGTAAAATGATGAAGGATTACTAGCTAGATCTCCAAGAGGTTTCAGAAAAAATGAAAAAGCAAAATTTAAGAAAAGTTACACAAGAGGATTAGAAAATTTATTCCAAGACATTCTGAATAAAAATTTTCCAGAGCTAATCCAAGATCTGGATACTTACACAACTGAATCATTCAGAACCCCACATTGAGTAGACCAAAACAGATCCTACCCATGACAGATTATTGAACGAACAATGATGTTGAACACCAGAGAAGTAGTTTTGAAAGCAGCTAGGGAAAAACCCCAATTAACATTTAAAGGCAAATCTATTAAAATAACTGTGGACTTACCCACATCACCATTGAAAGCTAGAAAGGCCTGGACACATATAATCCAGGTTCTGAAAAAGAACAAATTCTAACCAAGAGTACAATATCAAGCAAAGTTATCTTTTAAAATAGATAAAGAGTATAAGACATTCCATGATATTGATACCTTCCAATGATTTACAATGATCAAAGCAGTATTACAGAGAATCTTCAGTCAACTACCACATATAAAGGTATATGCAACCCTACATAAAATATCAATGAAATGAACAATTAACAGGAGAGGAAATCAAGAAAAAAATAAGATAAGCATGAATCAAATACCAGTAACAAGTACTGACTGGATACATAAAAATACACACTTCTGAATAATTACTCTTAATGTAAATGGTCTTATCTCACCAATTAAAAAACATAGAGAGAGCAATTGGATGAAAAAACACAAACCCTCGATATGTGCAATTCAAGAGACTCATCTAACCCAGAAAGACTGTAATAGATTGAGAATTAAAGGCTCAAAAACAATATATCAAGCAGGGTGAAAACACAAAATCAGGACTTGAAATACCAAAATAAGAGAGATTAACCTTCAATCCAAAGCTAATTAGAAGAGATAAAGAAAGACATTACATATTACTAAAAATACAATCAACCAAGAACCAATAATGTTACTTAATATATATTTTCCTTGGGAGAAGGACCTGGCAATCCACTCCCAATGCAATCCCAAAACAGTCTGCCATTGAAAACCCTATGAGGGTCGCTATGAGTTGGATACCGACTTGATGGCAACTAACAACAACAACAACAATATATATTTTCCTAGGATAAGGGCACCTAGTTTCATAAAACCAACTTTATGGAAAATAAAGGGCTACATTGGTCTAGACACAATAATTATGGGAGACTTTCTCAAGAGACCACTTTTGCCAAGTGACAGAAAATCAGCAGAGAAATGACAAGCTTAATCTATACCTTAGACCAACTGGAACTCACAGATATCTACAGAATATTCTGTCCATGTAATGCAGAATACACATTTTTCTCAACACCACATGGATCTTTCCCTAAGATGGATCACACAAAAATAGCCTCAATAAGTACAAAAAAGTTGAAATCATCCCCTGTACCTCATCAGACCACAATAGAATAAAATTAGAACTCAAAAACAAGAAGGACACCAGAAATTTTATTCATGGAGTTTACATAATACATTGCTGAATGATCAGTGGGTTATTGAAGAAATTAAACCAGAAACTTAAAAATTCCTGTAATCAAATGAGGATGAAAACACATTCTACCAAAATATATGGTATACAGCAAAGGCATTTCTGAGAGGGAAGTTCATAGCTTTGAGTGCCTTCATCAATAAGGTAGGAGTGATCCAGAAAAATGACCTAATGACACATCTCAAGACACTAGAAAGCCAACAACAAATCAATCCCAAAAGGAGTACTCAGACAGAGCTTATCAAGATCAAGGCAGTGATATCTTAATTAGAGTTGAGAAAGGTAATACAAAGAATTAATGAGAGTAAGAGCTGGTTGTTTGAAAAGATTTTTAAAAATGCTCCCCTGGCTAATCTTATAAAAATGAAAAAAGAAAAGGCCAAAATCGTGATAATTAGACATGAAAAAGGGATCATAACCACTGATTCTAATGAAACACAGAAAATGTTCAGGGAATACTTGATGGCACCTTTGAGAAATTATATTCCCAAAAACATGAAATACAGTAGAAATGGATAAATTTATTAACACATATGATTTAACCAAAATTAACCCCAGAGGACATAAGTTACCTAAACAGAACCATTACATATGCTGAAATAGAAAAGGTAATAAAATGTCTCCCAAAAAAGAAGAGGCTAGGACTTCATGGGTTCACAGCAGAATTCTAACAAACTTTCAAAGAAGAATTATTATCGTTTTCCTCAAATTATTTCAAAAAGTAGAAAGGGAGGGAACACTCCCAAGCTCATTCTACAAAGGTACCATCACCTTGATATTTAAACCAGGAGAGGATATATGTATGATAGACAATTGTAGACCCATTTCTCTTAAGAACATAGATGCAAAAATTCTTAATAAAATCCTGGAAAACGAAATTCAGCAACATAATAAAACAATTGTTCACCATGACCAAGTGGGATTTATTCCTCGGTTTCAAGCCTGGTTCATCACACAAAAATCAATTAATGAAATTGAAAATATCAAGAGGCTTTTGGTCAAAAATCACATGATCATCTCAATTGATAGTGAAAAGGCTTTTGACAAAGTACAACACCTTTTCATGATAAAAATCAAGGAGAAGATAGTCATAGTATAATATTTTATCATCATGAAGGCCATTTATGACACACCTTCAGCCAATATCATAATAAATGGAGAAAATTGTAACCTTTTCTTCGATAATCTGCAATAAGTCAAGAATGTCCACTCTCTCCTATCTTATTAACATTGTGATTAAAGTCCTAGCCACTGCAATTAAACTAGAGAAATAAATCAAAGAGATACAGATAGGCAAAGAGGTCAAATTATCCTTATTTGCAGATGACATGATACTTTGCATAAAGGACCCCCAAATCTCCTCTAGAAAACTTTTAGACCTATTTAATTCCTTTAGCAAAGTGGCAGGATACAAAATTAACACTCAAAAATCAGTAGCCTTCCTTTACACCAACTATGAACAGGAAGAGAAGGAAATTAAAGATACAATACCTTTCATGATAGCCCACCATAAACTTCAATACCATAATATCAATCTAACAAAGATCCTGCAGATCTCTACAAGGAAAATTTCAAAACATTAAAAACAGAAATTACAGAGGATACTCGAAGGTGAAAGGGCCTCCCATGCTTATGGACTGGGAGAATCAATGTTGTAAAAATGGCTATCCTACCAAAAGCAATCTATAGATTTAATGAAATCCCCATTAAAATTCCAATGACAGACTTGACAGAAATAGAGAAAATGCTCCAAAAATTCACATGTAAACACAAAAGTCCATGTATAGCCAAAACATTCTTAAGCTGCAAAACTGGTGCAGGTGGGGTCACAATACCTGACTTTATACTACAGGGCTGTAGTAGCAAAAAACACCTTGGTACTGGCACAAAAATAGACCTGAAGACCAGTGGGACAGAATAGAGGATCCAGAGATACACCAACTCACCTATAGGCACCTGATTTTCAACAAAGGAGCAAAGCAGGCAAATTGGAGAAAAGATAACCATTTCAATAAATTGTCTTGGGAAACTTGAATATCAGCTTTCAGAAAAATGAAAACAGACCCACACCTCTCAATTTGCATGGGCATTAACTGGAAATTGATAACAGATATCAAGATAAAAACAGAAACTTTAAAATAACTACAAGAGGCAATATGGTTTAACATATAGGCATAGGAAAGCATTTCATTAATAAGACACCAATTACTGAAGAAATCACAACAAGAATAGATAAATCCTATTGTTGTTGATGTTAGTTGTCGTTGAGTCTATTCCAACTCATAGCGACTCTATGTACAGCAGATCAGAACACTTTCTGATTCTGTGCCAGCACACGATCTTACTTATTAAGCCCATTGTTGCAGACAATGTGTCAATCCATCTGGTGGAGGGTTTTCCTTTTTTTGTGGACCTGCCACTCTCTCAAACATGATGTCTTTCTCCAGGGATTGATCTCTCCTGACAACTTGTCCGAAATATGTAAGATGCTCTCTGGCCCTTCTTGCTTCCAAGGAGCAAAATGGTATTATGTGAAATTAAAAAGCTTCTGTACAGCAAAGGAAATAATCAACAGACTCAAGGAAGTCTCCCCTAAATGGGAGAAAATTTTTGCACCCTTTACATCTGACAGAGGACTAATTTCCAGAATTCATATAGAACTCAATAAAGCAATTCCCAAAAAACAAATAACCCAATACACAAATGGGCAAAGGAACTGAACAGACAGTTCCCAATTGAAGAAGCTCGTAAAGCCATTAAACACAAGAAAAAGTGCTTAATATTGGTAGCCATTAAGGAAATGAAAATCAAAACAACTCTGAGATTCCACCTTCAGTAAGAATGGCCAAGATCAGTAAAACAAATAACAACAAATGCTGGAGAGGTTATGGAGAAAAACGAATCCTCCTACCGTTCTGATGGGACTGTAAATTGGTTCAACCACTTTGGAAATCAATAGGGAGGTACCTCACAAACTAAAAATAGATCTACCATATCCTATACATAAATTGAAACATAATATAAGGCTCAATTAAATTCAGCCTAGAAGGGATAATTTAAGAACTGGAAAGAAGGAAGGAGGTGTCTAGCAAAGGGAAGTGATGATGGGAGAAGATGTGAGGGAGAGGAGGGCCAAAGTAGTGGGAGGAAAGGGGAAGAGATCAACCTCAATGTAAACAGCACAACTTTATTAGTACAGAAAACAACAACAACAGCAGCAGCAGCAATAATAATAATAGCAATAATAATACCAATAATACCAAAGGATGGCAATAATATAAACAGACTAGACCACTCATGTAATGCTACTGAGAATGTAAAAAGATAGATCACTATAGATAAATGTTTGGCCTGAAATCAAAATCGGGATGCATGTATATAAATAAATATCCCCACAAAAAGACATACAAGTAGAAAGGAGATCATTAGTGGGAGGTGGGGATAGCAGAGGAAGGTCATGAGAGGGTTAAGGGGAAGTTATATGAGCAATGTACAATGGAATGCATATATGGAAATGTCATAATGAAATACATGTCAGAATTAAACCCATTACCTTATACACTAAAAATTTCCAATAAAAACAAGGAAATAATTTTGTTACATTTTGCAGAATCCCCTGCTGGGGTTTCTTTTATAATTCTATAAAATTTACATATTATCTATGGAAAAATTGACATTTTCAATAGTCTGACCTCCATTATGAAGCCTACTCTGTTCCTCCATTTATTCTTTTATGTCTGATCATTGTTATACATTTGTATGAGACTTTTTTCCTAAATATTTAATGTATCTCTTTGGAAATAGGATAATTTTCATTTCTAAACTAGCTGTTAATAGTATATAGAAAAGATATTTATCTTGCATGTTTTTGTAATTGGCCATATGAAAATTCTCATAATAATTTTATAAACTCATAATTTTTGTTAAAAAAAGAAAATAGTGTTAATGAAAGTACATATTTCTGAAAGTTTAAAGAAGGGTTATGAGGAAAAGGTCATAATTTCAGTTCTAAGGGTACTGGCATTTAGATGGTTTTAATGGTATAAATGAATTCCATGGTGATGATGCCAAGTAGAAAGGAAATATCATGCTAATGTGAATTCTGACCTGGTGATATACATTGGAATTTACCTGTGTTACATAATCATAGACAGACATGATGACCTATATCTGTAATCTCCACACTGGGTAGCCTGAGTCAGGAAGATCCCACCTTAGAGACCAGTCTGTGCTATATACCTAGGTGCTTTCTCAAAAACAAAAAACAAACAAACAAAAAAAGAATTTGGCTCTGTGGCACCACCCTGTAATCTCACCAATGTGGGAGGCTATGTACGTTTAATTGGATCTTTCATCTTGATGGAGTCTTCTGATGAAAAAAATGGCAAAACTGAAACAATTCTGAGAAAGTGCCTAAGTCTTGATTCTTAACTATTTTGTGGCCACATGTATATTTTAAATATGTGGAAAATATATATTCTCTCCATAGGGAAATGCATTTAAGCACATACATACAAAATAGATATTTGTATATCTCCCAGGTATATACAATATCAAGTTAAAAACCTTGATCTAATTTAATATCTTGGTTTTATAGGTGAGTATTCTCAGTCAAGAAAAGGGCAATAACCTGTTCAAAATCATAGACATAACAA
>VMDO01041843.1:0-10939 GCA_007922755.1 Pedetes capensis
AAAAAAAAAAAAAAAAAAAAAAAAAAAAAAAAAAAAAAAAAAAAAAAAAAAAAAAAAAAAGATCCCTACATAAATCACGTGCACGTTGAAGTGTGGTTTAAAAGCATGGGCTATGAGTCAGATTGAGTTTGAGGTGTCTGTGGATTATAAAGGAATAGCTATGAAATTGATTTGCAGGTAAAGAAAGGAAAATCATGAATGCAATTACCCCAGTAATTAAAACTCAGGCAAAATGAGACCATAGGCTAAAAACTTCTCGACATTAATGTCTTTCCCTCCCTCTCTCCTTTCTTCCTTCCTCCTTCACTACCTTCCTTCTTTCCTTCTTCCTTTTCTTTCTTCTTTCTGTATCAGAGGCTGAACCCAGGGCCTCTGACATTCCAAGCAAGCTCTCTACCACTGAGTTGCACTGGCGGTCCCTTTTTCTTCTTTCCTTCTTTCTTTCTTTCTTTCTTTTTTCTTTCTTTCTTTTTTTTTTTTTTGAGATAGCGTCTCTCTAAGTGGTGTAGGTTTCCTCTGGCTTCCAATACTCCATTCTCCTGCCTTAGCCTCCTCCTTGTTGTGGTTAGGTGCCATCGAGTCTTGTCTGACTCATAGTGACCCTCATAGGGTTTCCAATGGGAGATCGTTTAGGGATTGCCTTGGGAGTGGGTTGCCACGTCCTTCTCCTATTTTTGTGGTGCTGGGAATTGAACTAGGGACCTCAGAGGCCGCAGAGCAGTGCTCTACCAACTGGGCTAAATCCCAGACCCTTAGCCTCCTTAGTTGCTGGGATTACTGTTGTGCGCAATGGCAGCCAGGTGAACATTAACTAATAAGCTTTAGTTTAAGAGATGCCTGAATTAATCAGCCAGTAGAGGATCTTTGCCCTTCCAATTAATACGTAAATTTTAGGTACTTCTGGAGTAATTAGGGATGATAAGGCTCTCCCATGCTTGTAAGTACCAAAGTTTTAATTTTGTAGTACTGTGTTGGAAAACATTTAATTTCTGAACCATGATTTTGGCTCAAAGAAGTTGCATGTCAAAAGCATTCAATCATGACTTTTATATCTGGAGTGGAAATTGCTGGAGATGAGTTCTCTTTTGTCAGTTTTTTGGTATTTGGTCTGTTCTGTTTTTAGTTTCAATGACATATAATGTAACTAATGGGAACGTCACAAAAGACATTGTAAATTGACAATTGCACTTTACCTTTTTGGCTAAGTTTGATTTCAAAGTCCTCTCTCCCTCTGGCCTCTGTTTGATCCAACTCCACTAGCACTGCCAACCCTGAAACTGTATCCCTTTATTAAACTAGACTGGGCAAAGCCAATCAGTGCCAGTTAGATGCCAACTGGTTACAATAGCTGATTCTAATGATGAAATATAACCCTGTGTTCATGTCAGACCCAAAACAAACAAACAAATTCCTGCAGATTGGATGCCACTTGTGCTCACTGGAGATGCTGGGCATCCAGGAGGAATTGCCTAATGGACGGAATCAGATCCAGTGTGAGAATTACTTTAGAAAGCTGTGCCATTTCTGTTCTCTGAAAGTAAGTGTAATGCTCCAGTGTCTGTAGACTGTCCCAGAATTCTGAGCTTGGCCCTCTGAAGCAATTAGTTATATTTATTGTGATGATGTGATGTTTGGAATTCTGCTTGTTCTCGACACTTGTGGTTTTGATCAAGGCAAAAGTCTTTGACCACCATAACCACATTTTCCCAGCGCAAAAACCTCATTGTTTACAAAGTGATGCAGCCATCCTCTCTCCTCCCAAAAGTTTGAAGATGATAACCCATTTTAGAAATATGTAATATTTGAAATGACTTTGCTATCCCCTTGGACTAACAAAAATAAAAAACATTTTCAACTGTGAAAAAACATGATATCTGCTATATATTGACTCTAGAGTACGTTAGCCTGCAGCCATAGCCCTGTGGCATCTGATCCTGTCAGATCTTGGAAGCTAAGCAGAGTCGACCCTGGTTAGCACTTGGATGGGAGACTGCCTGGGAACACCAGGTGCTGTAGGCTTGGGGGAAGGACCCGGAAATCCACTCCCAAAAATCATCAGCCAATGGAAAGCTATGAATAGCAGAGAAGCACTGTTGTAGGTAGGGTTGCTATGAGTGAGACACTGACTCCACGACACCTAACAACAACAAGAAGACTAATTAAAAAAAAAAAAAATATATATATATATATGTATGTACATCTTAATATGAAATATGTGTGTATTTAAATTTTTAGGGTATGTTTTTCCTGTAAGTGTTGCTAAATATTAAATATCTTAATTCCACCAAATAAATAAATACTTATAAAATAAATAAATACATTTTAAATATTCTAGTTGAGGATGTCTCTGGCTCAAACTAATTTTAGTGTCCCACTTTGTCACTACTGTTAGATTAAAACAATTTTTTTGAAATTTGAATTAAAACCAAATTTTCCTGAGCTGAGTTTGTTCCTCGAAGTATAAATAGTTCCCATGTGGATGTCAGGGGATAGACATCCCCTATGTTAAGAAACATAATAGGATGAGCAGTTTAAAATTAGTCTTTGTGGAATTGGGGAGCCATGTGCTTTAGAGGGATAATCTTTGCTCCCTAGACTTGAATCTTAGCAGTCCAGTCTCTTTATACTGGCCTTGGGGGGATTTGTCTATGAAGCAAAAGCATTTTACAAAATGGTTCATGTCTCAGCCTGACCCATCAAGAATCCTTGACTCTGCATCATGGTCTTATGGCAAAGTGACCTTGGAAAGATTTCTAAAAATTCCTGAAAGCCACCCCTGATAGAATTTCCCCACCATACTTGTTACTTGTCCAGTGATATTTATAAATGTAATATCTTTTCACTTCCTACTTAATTTGAAAGGCATCCCATTTAGCACACATCTATAAAGATTGCCCCAAAGTAGCAGAGCCAAAGATTTTGACCTGCTTAGGCCATATATCAATTTTTGCAAGTACCAAAAACAATATCTTGTTATCTTGTTGTGTTACCAAGTTATCTTCTGTGGGGCACGTGCCTCCCGGTCTGGCCTGGAGGTTTGGACGGGCTGCGCCACCGCACACACAGATACTAAACACAATTCACTCGGGACCCTCAGGTGAAGGGCGCAGACTCCTGCGGCCCTCGGGACCCCGGCGGAGACGGGAGAAAGGAAAAGCCTCAGGCGCTTTTGCCTTCCAGGGGCAAACACCTGTGTTGGTCGTCTCGGTGTTCAGGAGGAGGCAGCTGTTGCTTCGTCGGTGGTCAGACGGAGAGCAGGTTCTTTTCCTTGTTGATGATTGTGATGGGAGAGTGTTTTTTCCTCATCAAAGGTCTGGGGGAGAGCATCGGTGGTCTGGCAGGAACAGGCAAGAAGGCAAAAAAAGGGTCACCAAAAGGGGTCTAAAAGGCAATGCCAAAAGGATTGAGCTGCCACAGCGCAGCTCTTTATGTAGCTCGCCCATGGAATGGCCTGAGCCAATCAGCTTTTAGTCCAGTTGTCCAATCAGGAAGGGTTTTGTACAAACATGCAACCAAGTTACTTTCATTTTCCCTAGATTTCTAACTTACAAACCAGATATTCAAACGCCATTCTCCCCGTTTGGGAGTTTTTGCCAATTTCCTCCCAATTTTTCCCTACAGTCTTCCTGGCTCCAGGGAATTGGATTTAAGTGTTTTGGTTAAGTTACATTTAGCTAACATGCATATTCAGAGCTACAATTGTATCTATAAAAAGTAGCACATGAATATGTCCTTTAAAAGACAAAAAATTATTAATTTGTATATATTTCAAAATCTTCAGTCTAATCTCTCTCCTGATCTCAAACTCCTTTGTCTAAACATTATCAGTAAATGTATTCTTAAATGCTTCACAACTACCTCCAATTTGTCTTGTCCCAAACTAGCTTTATTGTCTTTTTTGAACTACTACTAGGGGGTTGAACCCAGGGACTCACACATGCTTTCGTAAGGGCTCTACCACTGAGCTGAAACCCCCAGCCCATGTTTTACTTCTAATTTGAGACAGGGTCTTGCTAAGCTATGCAGGCTGCCTCTGGCCTCGAACTGGCGATCCTCTTGCCTCTGCCTCCCAAATCGCTGGGATTATAGGCATGCACATGGTGCTGGCTTCCAAGCTGGCTTTCGATTGTCTCTTTAGACCTGCTTGAAGACTGTTTTCCTCTTCCTGGTGTATGACATTACAGTCTATCTAGGTGCTTAAGCCAGAAGCCTGGGAGTCATCTTTGCCAGATCTCTGTCTTCAGCTCCACATCTTACCCCTTGCCAAATTCTTTTGCTCCTTTTCTACAAAGCAAATATACACTGACCCTATCTGATCAACTCTCCACTGCCAATTGTGTGGTCTTGCAATCTAGACTACTCTCAATACCCCCTTTTCTCCATTGTTGCTCTTGCTTCCAACCAAGTAAGTCTGTACACAGCATCTGCAGGAATATTAAAACACGTCAACTGCATGACATTACACCTTGATATGAGGCTCCTTATTTGCTTACGATAAAATCCTAACTCCTTACCACAGGTTACAAGGCTGTGGCCAGCTCAAAGTCAGTCCATTATCCCACTTGCTCACCAATTCCTGCCATGCTGGTCCCCTGTTGTGGATTGAAATGGGCCTCCCTTGCCCACAATGTGAGCTAAAGTTCTAACTCCTAGTGCCTTTGAACATGACCTTATTTGAAAACAGTCTCTTTGGGTACAACCTGGTTAAAATGGGGTGATTAGTGTGGGCTCAGATCCAGTATGACCACGTCCTCCTGAAGGAGGGGGATGGAATGTGCAGACACCCAGGGGAAGAGTGGAGGAACCAACAGAGGCAGATGCTGGAGCCATGTGGTGGCATCCAAAGGGGTCAGGGATCGAAGTTCCTCCCAAAGCTCCAGGGTGGTCAGCAAGGACTCCTTCCAGAATCCTGGGCAGCCTGGCCTGTGGGCAGCTTGACTTTGGACTTTGAACCTCTGAACTGGGAAAGAATAAACTGCTGTTGCTTAAGCCACCATGTTAGTGGCCCTTTAGTATACTGACCCGAAGACACGAATGCCTGCAGCTGCACCACTGTGGCCTCCGATCCCGTCAGATCTCAGAAGCTGTGCAGGGTGAGGCCTCATTAGTACTTGGATGGGAGACCACATGATAACACCATGTGCTGTAGGCTTGGGAGAAGGACCTGGCAAACCACTCCCAAAAAATCAATCAGCCATCAAAAACCCTATGGATAGCAAAGAAGCACTGAAAATAGTATTTCGCCTGTTGTACGTAGGGTTGCTATTAGTTGGATACCGACTGGACAGCACCTAACAACGTCAAGACATGAATACTCTCTATCTGTTCTCCAAACGTGTGAAATCCTTTTCTACCACAGCACTTCTGCCTGTGTTTCCTTCTGCCTTTCCCACTCTTATTCTGAAAGCCAAAATCTATCCTTTGTTGTCTTTTCTTAAATGTTACTTCCTAAAAGATCTCTGGCCTGCAGCTGTATCCCTGTGTCTTCCAATCCCATCAGATCTCGGAAGCTAAACAGGGTCAGGCCTGGTTAGTACTTGGATGGGAGACTGCATAAGAACACCACATACTGTAGGCTTGGGAGAAGGACCTGGCAACCCACTCCCAAAAATCAATCCACCATTGAAAACCCTATGAATAGCACAGAAACAGTGACAAAAGTGTTTCTTTCACCTATTGTACATAAGGTTGCTATGAGTCAGACATCAACTTGACGGCACCTAACAACAACAACATCAAAAGATGCCTGCATGCAGCCATACCACTGTGGTGTCTGATCCTGTCAGATCTCGGAAGCTAAGCAGGGTCGGGCCTCGTTAGTCCTTGGATGGGAGACTACTGGGGAACACCAGAAGCTGTAGGCTTGGGAGACGGACCTGGCAACCCACTCCCCCAAAACAAGCAGCCATTGAAAACCCTATGAATATTAGAGAAGCACTGACAAGTGTTTTGCCTGTTGTGTGTAAGATTGCTGTGAGTTGGACACTGAGTTGACGGCACCTAACAACAACAACAACAGCAACAAAAGCTGCCTGGCCTGGCCCCTCAGCAGGATGGCGTTGCTTCCCGTTCATCTCCTCATGGTGTCCCCCAAGAATCTTCCTTCATTTAGGAAAACTCCACACTGTATTGCTGCCTGTAAACAGGAGCCTTCGATAACCAGCCCCCTGCTCGCCCACTTCTGAGACCTGGATGCTCACCATGTCCTCAGCCCACGCGGTCATCAAACCCACTGGGTCCCCTTAGGGCCTTTCCCCTGACTCTCTGCTTAGATAACCCATAGCTTCCCCTTGCTCAGCTTCAAACCCTGGTTCACATGTCAGATTACTAGAGAGGCCTTTTCACTCCATCCCAGACCCTGGATTGCCACACTCCATCACATCACTCTATTGTATGTTTTTCAAACAGCCCCTAAATTATCTCCTTTTTTTTGTACCAGTGGCCTGACCCTCTCCTTGTTCACACACACATGTAAGGGAAGTAACTATAGATAGAATTTCCTACTACTATACCCCAGTTTCTAGAATAGTCACTGCAGGAAGTAGTGAATAAATAGCTGTTTAAGGAATGAATGAAGGACTGAGGGCAGAATTACTAATCACGTTCTTCCTGATTTCTTTTAAGTCCCGCACACTGGCCTGTTTTCCTTTTCTCTTAATGACCGAAAATGAGTCATGAAAGCATCTTCTTTGAAGACCGTGAAAGTGAAGAAGCCAGCGACACAATCGTGGCTTCCACAATGGGCTGCTCTAACACAATGCTCAGCAGAGGATGACAGCGGAAGGAATGTGCGTTCTGACCTTGCGCTTGAGCAAGGAAGCACCTTGTTGTGTCCATCAAGCTTTCTCACGTCCCGCTGAATGCTGAGTGCCTGGCTTGAGTGGAGTAATTGCCAGCGCCTTCAGGGATTGCCTGGGTTTGCTGAAGTTGGTGCTTCCTGGTTTTGTTTTTGTCAGAGGCGGGGTAGTTAGAAAAGGCTGTGTTTTGCTAATTATAGACCTGAGTCATTTTACTGCCAACCTCAAATCCCTCGATATTTTTACAAGTGGAGTTCTCGAGTGTTTCTAAGTTTCAAAGAGCTCCGCTTAGCTCAAATACTAGACAGAATACGAAGTCACACATGGCCTCAGCAACGCGGTCCTAAGCATGAGAGCATTTCTCTAGGTTAGTAATGCTGGAGGCTGTGGATCTTAATACATTAACACCATGGTAAGGAAAGGATGACGCACACTAAACATAAGGAGATGTGCAGAGTACAGTGAGCGTTTTTGTACTTGCTGTTGTGGTTAGGTGCCGTAGAGTTGGTATCCGACTCATAGTGACCCTATGTACAACAGGTGAAACACTATTGTCAGTGCATCTCTGCTGTTCATAGGGTTTTCAATGGCTGATTGATTTTTGGGAGGGGGTTGCCAGGTCCTTCTTCCTTTTTGTATTTAGTTTATGATAAAAGTCTACGTAGGCAAACATGTTAGACACAGGATTTCATTTTCTACTCTGATGAGTGATTTGACAATGTATTTAAAATATTGAGTGCAAAACACTAAAATCTCATAAATATTCAAAAGTATTAAGGATTATAACTATTGTTTTCCCATCTCTAGAATAATAACTATAGGCACTAATGTATATGTTTATATATATATGTTGTTATGTTGTTGTTGTTGTTAGGTGCCGTCAAGTCGGTATCCGACTCATAGTGACCCTCATGGGGTTTTCAATGGCTGACTGTTTCGGGATTGCCTTGGGAGTGGATTGCCAGGTCCTTTTCCCATTTTTGCGGTGCTGGGAATTGAACTCGGGACCTCAGAGACTGCAGCGCAGTGCTCTACCAACTGAGCCAAATCCCAGCCCCTTATATATATATAGGTACATGTTTATATACATTGTCGTTGTTGGGTTTGACTCCTACAGACCATATGTACAACAGAATGAAAGAGACATTATATCTGACAATGCTTCTCTGTGATTCATAGGGTTTTCAATGGCTGATGATTTTGGGAGTGAGCTGCCAGGTCCTTCTCCCATTTTTGTGGTGCTGGGGATTGAACCCAGGGCCTCAGAGCTCACTGAACAAGCACTCTGCCAACTAAGCTACACCCCACCCCCGTGTATGTATATTGAAAGGCTAAACATGCAACAGTTCGATTAAGTTTGCCCTTAGAATCTTCCATCAGCTGAAACCTCACCTTCCCAATGGTGGGCTGAGTTTCTGTCCCCCATCAATATTCAGCCCTGCCTCTTTGGGTGGATGGACGACAGCAGGCTGTGCTGATGCAGTTCTGAGAGAGCTGGATCCACGCCCCGCCGAGTGTGTGCTTTGTACGTGGGAGCCACAGCGTGTTCAATGGGACGTGGAACATTTAATGTGGCCCAGCTCCCCTCTGCTGCTGTCGTTCCTCGGAGAAGCATTGCACAGCGACTCGGGGGCAGCTTGGGTTTCTGGGGCAAATATTATCATTGCCATCCTGTGGCCAGGTCTGGAAAGAGGGGGTTTCAGGTCGGAGCCCCAGCCAGGGAGCTTTTATGGGCTGGCTGAGTTCAAGGGTGATCGCATTGGCCAGATGAATACCTGAGCACGAGCAGGGCCATTAGTATGTAGGGACTGTGGCTGGTTAACAGAGAGGTCGCCTGCGCTGTGTGTCTTTCTCCAGAAGATTACTGACACATCCGAATGCAAAATTACCGCTGTGGCCACTGTGATGTCACCTTGAGCTAAGGAGTCTGAATTGGCCCCTGCTGCTGGGTGATGTCCTCCAGCCACCAGGGGTGGACATGCAACTTCAAAGGGAGGACACAGCACAGGGCACCTTTGCAGGAAAGCCCAGAGAGGACCCATGTGGATTCTAGGCTTCTGCCACCTGTCCTTTGTACCCCCTCCACCCCGTTCTCTTTTCCATGGTGGGACTGGGGGATGAGAGGAGGAGAGGAGAAGGCAGGAGGGAAACGGCTTCTGGCTGGACCACTCACCATCTCTCCACTCACATCCCGCCTCCCTTCTCCTCCATCAGACTAGATTTGGGTGATTCCTTCCTATGCCTCTGTCTCCCTAAGGAGGAGATCTAATAACCTCTAACCTTTTGGTCCTAGGATGATTGCTCAAAACCTTGTCTTTCACATGCACCTAAAGCTTCTATTTTTTCTGGGGTATTAAAAAGAAAATAAGATTTGACTGGGGCTAGAGTTTAGCTCAGGTGGTAGAATGCTTCTCTGCACTCTCTGAGGACCTGGGTTTCATGTCCAGTGCCACCAAAAATGGGAGAAGGACATGGCAATACACTCTAAAAAACAACTCCGAAATAATCAGCCATTGAAAAGCCTATGAGGTGGACTTGACTTGATAGCACCTAACAACAACAACAACAAGATTTGATTTACCTTGATATTTCAAAAGATCCAAATCAAATTTTTGAATTTTTGTCCTTTAAAGAAAGCCATTTGGACAAGACTAGATGATAGAGTGCCAGGCAGAGTTTAAGAAACCATGAGCAATGATATGCAGGTATAGGAATGCCATCACAAAACCCATGGGTTGGTACACTGACTAAAAATTACTAATTTAAAATAATAATAATAATGATATTTTATAAAACCTCTTAGGTTGATGTCATGTTTCAGATCTGGCACCAGGACTTTTCTACCAATAGATCTTGGGAGCCTTTTGATTGAACTATCTTATAAGATAACAGAACAGTTTTTTTGTCCAGGAGTTGAGGCATATATGTTCTTATATGGAGGTATTTTCAGTGGGTTATCTTGCTCCTGACTTGGCTGGGGAAAATATATCACATACATTGGTGAGTGACAGGTATCTCAGAGTACAGTTGTCTCTCGGTATTTACAGGCATTGCTTTCAGGTCTCCTCCAATCCCCTCCCCAGGACACCAAAATCCAAGGTTGCTCAAGTGCCTTTGCATTATAGCCTGTGTATATTGTATCATGTAGTAATCACCTCTAGATTCTTCATCCTGCCAAATACAGTGTAAATGCTATGTGTGTAGTGGTTACACTATATTGCTCAGGCAATGTGTTGTTGTTAGGTGCTGTTGAGTGGGGTCTAACTCATAGCAACCCTATGTATAACAGAATGAAACGCTCCCTGACACTTCCATGCCCAGAATTATTGTCAGTGCTTCTCTGCTATTCGTAGGGTTTTCAATGATGGATTGTTTTGGGAGTGGGCTGCCAGGTCCATTTCCCTAGCCTGCAGAGCCTGGTATTCCCAGGTGGTCTCCCATCCAAGGATTAACCAGGCCCAACCCTGCTTAGCTTCTGAGATCACGTGGGATCCGAGGTCATGGTACCATGGCTGCAGATAGTCTTAGGGAATAATCACCAGAAAATAAAGTCCCTACATGTTCAAAACAGATGCAGCTTTTTCCCAAGTATTTTTGATCTGCAATTGTTTGAATCCCCAGGTGTGAAGCCTGTACTCTAAAGTAGTGCTCACCGAATTGTTGGAATGATAACCGAGACTTGCCCGCAATGGAGATCCAGGATCCTGTAGTCGTCGTCGGCATCATCATCATCATCATCATCATCATCATCATCATCATCTACTAGTTGCATTAGTGGCCACTCTGAAGCCACTTTATGACTCTCCTTTCATCTCCTGGCAGTGGGTCACAGGATCTGGAGCCTTGTGGGTGAACCAAAGCTGATCCTGCATTCAGCTAATGGCTGTGAAGAGCCCCCCATTCTCCCTGCATGCTTCCACCTGAGGCTACTGATTCCTATCCAGCTCCAGGTCCTCTGTATTTGAACCTACAGGAAAGGAGTGTTTTATAACTTGTGCCCTTTCCTGACCCCAGTAAAGGGGCATCCTCACGCTCATGCACCACCGCACTGTGTACAGTTTCTCTTATGGGGTGTCCTCTAACACATGCTTCTTTCTAACAGAAGAGACAAACAGGACCCACCGTATCCATTACAGAAGTAG
>VMDO01041844.1:0-10914 GCA_007922755.1 Pedetes capensis
TCACTTTTTTGAGACAGGGTCTCGCTAAATTACGCCCAACTGCCTGTGGTCCTGAATTTACGATCCTGCTGCCTCCGCCTCCAGAGCCGCTGGGATTACAGGCGTGCGCCACCACGCCCGGTGCAGGACTATATATTTAAACCTGAGCAAGCTGGCACACCAAAGGCACGTGATCTGAACACTGCTGTTAAAGGACAGGGTCTTTAAGGCTGGTTAATAAAGCTTGTGGCAGCAACTCCCGTCTTCCAGGGGCGTTCTTCCTGCTTCCCATCCCCCTGTCCGCTTCCCCCTTTGTAAGGACGACAGTCATGCTGGACAGGACCCCCCGCCCCAATGATCTCATCTTAAGTGACCATCTGCAAAGACCCTATTTCTCAACACAGGCACATCCATAGGTACTGGCTGCGGCTTAGAACTTCAGTGTCTCTTAGCGGGTCACAGTGCAGCCCCTGACACACCCCGAGAGCTCTTCTGCCCCACCCCGAGAGCTCTTCTGCCCCACCTCCAACAGGCATTATCTCTCACACACGGCCTCGCATAATGTTTTTGTTTTTGTTTTTTTTTTACACGGGACTTACTATGTAGCCTGTGGTGGCCTGGAACTTGTCATCCTCCTGCCTCTGCCTTGCGAGTGCTGGGATCACAGACGTGGCTACCACTCTTGGCTCACACAGGCAGGCTTAGCTCTATCATGGCTCCACAGCTGGGAGACCCCGACTAGCTCACCTGAACATGCCGTTCTCAGGTCTCCAAGACCCAGCTCTTTTTTTTTTTTTTTTTTTTTTTTGAAACTTTTAATGTGCACATTAATGTGATTATTTCTGACATGCTTTTCACTGTGGTATTTCCATATATGCATTTTGATGTACATTATTCATATAGGTTCCCCCTTACCCTCTCATATGCTTCCCCCCATCTAAGTCTTCTCTATCATTTACTTGGTAATATTTTTCTACATGTCCTTGGGTTCCAGTTCCATTTAAGATAGAAACTTTTCAAGACCCAGCTCTGAGGCTGCGGAGACCCTACGACCAGGACCCCCTCCGGCCTCTTGGCCTGGGTGCTTTGGGCAGCACTGGGGCAACCTGTCTTCTTTGAGGGGTGGGAGTGTGCTGCCCTGCAAGGCTGAAAGGCCCCCTTTTGTTCAGACAAGCAGCCGCTGATCCTCTGCTGCCCCTCGGATGCTGCCTCTTCCGTCTCAGACTGGGGCAGGTGGCAACTAAAAGCCAAAGTCAGTGAAATGCTGATGGCCAGGCCACAGGGCCACTGAGAGAGCCCACCACCACCCATGAGCAATAAAGCTCCTCATGGTCAGCAAGGCATGCCAGGAACCCCTTGGCCCAGAGGGAAGGCAGGTGCTGCTGCAAAGTTCATTTCACGCAGGGACAAGGAGGTCCTGAGGTGAGGCCAGCCTTGAGGTCAAGAGCTAGGCTTTGATGTGGGGGCTTCACGTGGACACTGTGGGACGCTGCAGACCCCTCTGGCCCTCCCCCTTGATCCCTTCCTTTTCTCTCGCCTCACTTAGGTCTCAGCACACAGAAGGGCCTCAGCATGGCCACCCTTCTGTGTCATCCAGCAAGTGGTGTACTGGCCACTGACCAGAGCAGGCTCCTCACTCTCTGCCTTGGGGAGAGAGTAGTAGTTGTAGTTGGGGAATGGAAAGAAGCGCTCGAGGCCCTTCTCCAGGCAGTGCGCCTGGGGCCGGCCTGGCGCGCGGGGGGTGGGGGATCCTTCTTGTAGGGTCGAGGGAGGAGACTCGAGACCCAGGAGGAAAGGCAGGCGTCGCGGAGCGGGTCTGGGCAGGGCCAGTGTGGTCCTCTACCAGCCACTCCGCCGCACCGGTCCTGCGGGTTTCACCCCACCGCGGTGCTCGGGGTCCGCACGCTCAGGCGCGGGGCGCGTGTGCGGGGCGCCTGCCCGCCCTGTGCTCGGGTCCCGCCTAGCCGGCGCGATCGGCGGTCTCAGGCTGACGGAGTCAGGGCGACACTGCGGGCCAGGAGATCCGGCACCACCGCCCCGGCCTCGGAGCCGCGCGCTTCGGGTCCAGCCGCGAGCTTCGGGATGCGCAAGCGCGGGGAGGGCGCGGAGCGGGTAGGGGGCGGGGCTCATCGGACGCTCCGCCCTCTCTCCGCCCTCTCCCCGCCCCCTCCCCGCCCTGGGTCACCGCCCCCCGCCCACGTCACACCGCCCCTCCGGCGCCTGCGCCGCGCACCCACCCGGCGCATCCTCTGCCCGCTCCGCGCTCCCCGGCCCGCTCGCTCGGCTCCTCGGGTCTCGGCTCCGCACCCGGCTCCCTCGCGGCGGGCGGGCGGCCATGAGGCTGCGGGGTCGCGGGCCGCGGGCCACCCCCGCCTCCCGCGCCGGGGCGGGCGACGCGCGGCCGCCGGCGCCCCCGGGGCGGAACCCCTTCGTGCACGAGCTGCGCCTGAGCGCGCTGCAGAAGGCCCAGGTGGGTTCCCCGCGCGGCGCGGCGCCTCCCCTGCCGCCTCCGCGCCTGCGCCCGGCGCACGCCTCCCCGAGACCCGCCGCGCGCCCCAGCCCCGGCTCCGCGCCGCCCGCGCCCTGCGCCCTGCCCCGCACCCGCATCCTGGGCCCGGCCCTCCTGGTCCAGCGCCCGCGGTGCCCCCGCCCGCGGGGACCTCGCAGCAGGCGCCCCCTCCAGCGAGTGCGCGAGGCCCACTTTGTGTCCGCCTGGCCTCGTGCGCGGGAGCCCCGCCGGTCCTTGGAGTCGGCGCCCGAGGCGGCGGACGCCTGGGGCCCCTGGGCTAAGCCGCTGGCAGGAGGATTTCCACACCGACCTTCGCAAACCGTTTCCTGGGGCGTGTGCGGCACTCTGCCGTCAGGGGCGCTCCCTCGGGGCTGCTGGGGCCGGAGTGGAGTCTGTGCAACCTGGTCCCCACGTGGGAGGGAACGGGTCTGCTGTGCGGGGCGTCCCTGACACTGTGGGCCCGGGAGCCTGGGAGTGGAAGCCTGGGTCCCGGCAGAGGAGGGCCCTGGGCCGCCTTCCTGGGCTCTTACGCGTCCCTTGCGTTCCGGCCCTCGGTGGGCGTCCTGCCTTCCCCAGTGCCTTCCTCCCTGGGTTGCAGACAGGGCCCTCCTTTGACACTGGTGGCCGGGAGGCGGGGCAGTCCCAGGACTTCCCTGCGCGTCTGGTTTGTGAGGGGGTTCCCGGCTATGAGGGAACCTCTCTGGGGAGGAAGCTGAGACGTTTTAAGATGGATAATTTGTCCGACATCATACTGAAAAGTTCTTGGAGTTGGTTGAAGTTTTCAGTTCCCAGGACACGTCTCAAAGCCCCTGCTGGGGTCGATTGTCACCTGTGGGAAGGGAGGGCTGGGCAGAAGGAGGAGGACCGAGGTAGAGAGGGAAGGCAGGGTTGGCACCCATGGCTCCCAGACCTGGCCCCCTGCTTCTGTGCATATCTGGAGCTGGTGGACCTGGGGGTGGGGCAGCCACCTGGGGCTCTGGCTGGGCTCCCCCTCAGTCCTCACCTGCCCCTGCTGGGCCCAGCAGCAGGGCCTAAGAGCGGCACCTCTGCCCCCAGCTGCCCTCCCCGGCCACAGCCCTCTTCCGTGCCCTATTCCCCCTCTTTTTGCCTCCAGCCTCACTGTTGGGTCGCCTCTGCTGGTGCTTCTGGGAGGGAGCCCAACCCTCTCCTGTGGTTTTGGAGGCCCTTCCCCACCCGACCCCCCGGTTCTTCCTGCTGCCATCCTGTCCTGGTCACCCTGCCCACCCAGCCCGGTCTCGCGGCACAGGCACCTCTGGCTGCCCTCTCCGTGCCTTCCGCTCCTTCCGGCCTCCCTTCCTCACCCTCGGTCCAGGTTCCCGCTCCCTCTGCGTCCCGCCCACAGCCCTGGCCCCCTCCCCGTGGATGCATGGGGCCAGGTCTGAGCTGCCCAGATGCGGTGCCCAGTGGTGGTCGGGAGACAGAGGCCTCCCTGAGCTGAGCGCGGGAAGCAAGGCTGAGCCTGCGGCGGGCACCCTGGCCTGCTTCCCGCCCGTGAGCCCAGGCCCCAGCTGGCACCTGCTGCTGTCAGGCGGGGGACTCGGGCTCTGGTCCCCCGAGGTGGGGGCCCGGGCAGCACGCCAAGGGCTGCTATTCAGGGGCCCCTTGAGCGCGAGATCCTGCTGAAGTGTGAGTGACACAGGATGGCATTCAGAGCAAGGGCAGGTGGGCAGGATGCCCAGCCTCCAAGGAAGAGCGGGTACCGTCTGGGCCTCGGTGCCCGGGAGGCCCCTCTCCGTCACCAGAGTGTGTGTGACAAACTTGTCCTGGCTCAGGTGTCTGCAGGCGAAGAACGTTGCTTATAAGCCCTCAGAGTTGTCCTCAGCGGGAACTGCTTTCACGAGCGATGCGCCGCAGGACCCTTGCCTCCACGTGAGGTGTGCTCAGAAGTCTCCATTGGGGAAGCAGCCTGTCTTTCAGGCACAAAAAAGAAAAGAAGAGAGGGGTCCCTTCAGGCAGAAGCTGGAGGACTGTTCAGAAACCCACCCACCTCATTCCCAAGGGAAGCTAAACCACACAGGCTGTCCCTGCCCTGGAAGGGGAGGGGGCAGAGCTGTAGTATGGCTTTGGATTAAGGCCACGTGGGCCACGTCGGCCCCTGGCAGCCCATCTGTCGTTTAACTGCAGATTGAGTGAAGAGCTTAAGCATCTCTGGACAGAGAGCAGCCCATTAAGGTCTGAAGCGGGAGCAGGGCCAGCAGGGTCTGAGAAACCTGCTGTTTCTACTTCGGCTACCGCCAGGTTGCCGATGACTGCGGGGCGCTGGGCTTTCTGCCGAGGCGTCTCACTGTCCTGTGCTCATTTGTCAGCTTTGGCGTCAGGGCGTGATGGTCTGTCACCAGGAGTTTTCCGGGACTTCCCATGGGTTCTGTGGTGTGTGCGCGGATGGGTTTTCCCAATGCTGAGTCCCCTTCTTGGACAGCAGAACTCTTGCTCCACCTCGGAGCCGGTCCTCAGTCAGTGTCTGGGGCTCAAAGGAGACCCTGGCCCCCACCAAGCAGTCTGATCCCAGCGAGGAGGACGGTGAGGTCAAATCCAGGGCAGATTCCACCCCTCACGGCACGGAGCCCGGCGTGGATTTACCTGAGGTGGCGGTCTTTTTCTCCAGTAAAGTTTTCCCAGATGCCTGAGTTGTGATAAACCAGAAGCCGGACCTCCTCACAGCCCGGCTCCCATTCTGAAGCGAGGGTCCTAGGTCACTCAGCCCCAGGCACACAGGTGCGGGGACCGCGGGTCCTCTAGACTCTCACTTGCTGCTGCTGCCCCCAGGCACCTGGATGCCCAGTGCCTAACGTGACAGGAGCGGCACTGGCTCACTGAAGGGGTGCCCCTGGAAGCTGGGGTTCTAATGGGGTCATGGGGGTCAAGGGACAGCTCAGCTCCAGCAGGGGACTTGCAGGAGAGAGTGCAGGGGAGTGTCCAGTGCCTCCCATGACACCTAGAGTGGAGGCCTGGCCCATGGTCTGCAGCATCAGATGACAGCATGGCCTCTGACGGGCCACCTCTGTTGATGCCTCCCAGGAGGCCCCAGGTCCTTTCCCCAGTGTCCCAGGCTCTAGTCACTGTCAGCTGCAGCCCTGGGAGCCGGTGGAGAACGGGCGTGGTGTCCATGTCACAGGTAAAGGTGTGGGGCCTGGGTGCTGTGCCGGCCCCGCCTCCCAGGCAGTGTGGTCTGGCTCAGAACAGACTTCTGTCCAACCTCGCAGGGAGCACTGGCCTCCTCCTCCAGCTCATGCGGAGCCTCCTGTAAGCTTCCCAACTTTCTGAGAAGGCGCACACATGAAACACAATGGTGGGTAACCGAGCAGTGTCTGCATCCATAGCACCCTGGCATCTGGTCCCGCCTGATCTCAGAAGCTAAGCAGGGTTGACCCGGTTAGTCCTTGGAGGAGACACTGCCTGGGAATACCAGGTGCTGCAGGCTAGGGAGAAGGCCCTGGGTGGGAACCCACTCCTGAGACAGTCTGCTGTTGAAAACCTTGTGAATAACAGAGGAGCACTGACAGCAGTGCCAGGCATGGCAGTGTCGGGGACTGGTTCATTCTGTTGTACGGAGGGTGATGATGAGTCAGACCCAACTTAATAGCACCTAACAACAACTGAACAGCCGGAAGGGGAATTCAGGGTTGGGAAAGACCTCTTACTTTGCATAACTTTCTGCCCTACAATTTGGACTTTTAACATAAGTGTGTATATGTGCATTTGTGCACACATAAATAAGTGTGCAAAGAGTTTTGGTTACACCTAATGGTGAAGCACAGTTTTGTGCAGTAATCAGGGCACAGAGCATCTCTTAAACTAAACACTGTTGAATGTCCTCATCTGAACGTCCTTATGCTAACATCATGAGAAAGAGCAGGTTTCGTTAATGTTGGCCACAGAGATTTTGTGCTGAGTTTTCAAATGAACTTCCCACAGTGTCATGTGGCTCTATTGTGAGCCTTGACGCTCGCTGGTGCCAGCAGTGGGAGCTGACTTTTGTCCCACATGTGGACCGTGCTCCATGCTTTTCTGAATACGTGATGTCCCCACGCTAGGCCCAGGTAGGGTGGCATCTCCATAGCACAAGCAGGTGCTGGCTGCAGGAGCCTCCACAGCGCTGGCTGCAGCTTCCCATGTCCAGGAAGTTCACACATTTACAGATTGCAGTGTGATTCTGGCCCCTTGCCTGGGGCCGGTCCCTGGACTGCTGGCAGTTGGTTAGGACCCACCCTCTGCTTCCTGGGGGACATGGCCCCACCTTCCGTCCAGAGTCCAAGGCCAGTTCGCCACTGGCCATGCCACTGCACGTCGTTTTCCTGGCACCCACTCAGGCATCAGTGTGCCCGAACTAGGAGCCATGCTAGGGTCTTACTTTTGATTGTTCTCGCGGCTGTATGGTTCACAGACCTTCCCGGTTCTGGCCTTTCGATTTGACCTGAACATCACCTTTTCGCTCTACGTGGTGCAGCAAGGCAGGTGCGGTGGCCTCGCCTGTGATCCCCGTGACTCAGGAGACTGAGGCGGGAAGGTCGTGAGTTTGAGGCCAGAGGTAGCTTGTGCAATGTAGCGTGACTCTGTCTCAAGATAAAATAGTTAAAAGTGGAAAGGGGCCATGGGTGTGGCTCGGTGGGAGAGCACTTGCCTAGCATTCGTGAGACCCTGGGTTCAACCCCCAGTACTGAAAAAAAAAAAAATGACACCCAGCAAGGTCCTTGTCCTTTACCTTTCCCCTGAGGGCAGTGGCCCGTCACTAGTGTGGAGTGAGGTGGTTGGGAATGGTGGGCTCAAGGGAAGCCTTGGGCTGCACTGCGAAGAGCTGCTGGGGACCCCAAGTTACCACAGGTCCACATCCATTCACTGCAGGCTTGTATCCGGATGTCTCCAACTCATCTGGCCGTGCTGAAGCCTGGAGCCCCCCGCCACAGGGCACTGGCTTCTGCCCGGGGCTGGCTGCAGGGTGCTCCTCTGCACCCCTCTCCCACACAGCCCCTGCCCACACGGACCGGTCCTTAGAAAATGTCATTACTGTCGCTGCTCGCTTTTCGTTTAAATATTTTCTGTTGATATGCATGGCCCATGGTCAGCATCTGAGAAGGTGCCCTGGGCCTCGCTGCCTGGGCTTGTCTGGCTGGAGTCTGAGCAAGACTCCCACCAAGCTACCTTTCAAAGCCTCGTCCCTGCCTGTCTGACCCAGGGACCACGGGGGACGCCCCTGGCCGTGGGGCTCCTCCGTCATCCTGTTTCAGCCTTTCGGCAGACACAGGGTGGGATGAAGTTCCCGCCAACCCCGAGGGAGGAGGCCAGGGAGGAGATCACTCCGCACGTGGTCCCTGGGGGCCTGCTGCAGGGGTGGGGGCCCTTGTGCTCTGAGCTGGCCTTTCTCATGTCCCCTGGGTGTAGCCTCTAGTCTGGCTGTGGGGTGTTGTGGAAATGAGCCCGGAGGGAAAGCCCGGTGCCACGGGTGAGTGCTGATCAGCTGACGGTTCCCTGCCACCACAGCCTTAGTCACACTGCACCCTGGCTGTGACTCCCCCGAGTCAGGTCTGGCCGGCCTGTTCCTGGGCCCGGTGACTTGGACGAGGGTAGTGCTGTCCTCAGACTCACACGTGGCCAGCTTCCCCGCTCCTCCACCCAGGGCCCCTCTGCTCCGTTGTGTTGGTGCTGCCCCAAGGTGCTGCCAGGAGCGAGGGTTGCCACTGCTGGGCTGGGGCCGTTGCTGCCTGGGGACAGACTTCTGTGTCTTCTCTGGATTCTGCTCTTTAAGAATCTTGTCAGTCTTAGAGTGGGAGGAGAGATTTACCTTCTCAGGGAAGGGATTTGCCACGTACAGACTTCTTTTAAAAAAAAAAGTCACAAGCTGCCGGGCGCGGTGGCGCACGCCTGTAATCCCAGCGGCTTGGGAGGCAGAGGCGGGAGGATCGCAAGTTTGAGACCAGAGGCAGTCTGTGTAACTTAGCGAGACCCTGTCTCAAAAAATAAAAAAATGGGCTGAGGTGCAGCTCAGTGGTCCAGCACTTGCAGAGCATGCAGGCGCGAGGCCCTGGGTTCAACGCCCCCAGTACCGCAAAAAAAAAAAAAAAAAATCACAAGCTTAAATGTGTTAAACCCCTGGGTGGACACACAGCTGGCTGACCTGGGGGCAGGCAGTGTCCCTGAGGGCTGGGGGTAGGGGGTTGGGATTTGCTGTGGAGCAGGGCCCTGCGGCTCTGGCCCCACCCCAGCCGTGTGATGGAGATGGTGGCTCCTCCTGGCTGGAGAACAGGTGACCTCGGGTACATTTCGGGTCAGAGTCTCTCATTTGGAGGTCCATTTGCTCCACTCCACACAGAGTGAACTGCAGGCCCACCCGTCCGAGGCGGGATGGCTCTCGCCCACAGGAAGGAGCCTCTGTGAGGTGTGTGACTTGGTATTATGACATCCTCAGGGCCCCCCATTCCCATGAGCTCTGCACCCCTCCATCCCCACTCCTCCTCCCACTTCTGCACCAGGCTCCGTTCCTTCTGCTCAGCAGCCCCAAGGCCATGCAATACCTGTGGCTCACGGAGGCAGCAACCCTGCCCCGCCCTCCCCTGAGAGCGAGGGGCGCACACAGCCCCCGTCCACTCCCACTCCCCCCTGGTCAGTTGGGGGAGCAGGATGTCTCGGGGGCTTCCCACAGCTAGGAGCCGAGCCAGCGTTCTGGGGGCTCCCCCGTGCCTTCTTCAGGTCTCCCTGCATGGGAGTGCAGGACACAACAGGACGTGGGGCTGTCCTCTTAGGCCGAGGCCCCCTGGCTCCTCAGGTACTTTCTGAACAAATGAAAGCAGCTAGCAGTGCGGCAGGGCTTGATTTCCGGGATTCTCTTGGCTCAGACTGGCTGTGGGTCCCAGAGGTGGCCACGGAGCCCAGCGGGCACCCCTCCTGCCCCAGCTGAGCCGTGGTGCCCTGCTCTGTGCTGGGGAGCTGCAGAGCGTTCCGGCCTGGGTGCCACGTGCTGGGAGTAGGCTTTTGTCGCTGGGTCCTCTGGGTGACCACTGGCTCAGAGAACACAGATCCTGCCCCCAAGCCTCTGCCTGCGCACGCGGTGGAGCGGGCCCCCCTCAGAGGTGGAATGTGGAGATCACGCGTGTTAGGAACAGGATGGGGCTGAGGTTCATCCTCGACGGCCTCACCTGGGCCGCCACCATCCTGAAGACGGGGACCCCGCTATGTCCTGGACACGGCCTGGAGTTCAGGACTGCCCTGCTGAGGGACAGTAGTGAGTAATCTGGTCACTTCTCTGCCACCTGATGCTTGGCATAGCGCTTCTTGTGCCGGGCGCAGTTGTGCACACCCGTAATCCCAGCAGCCAGGGAGGCGGAGGCAGGAGGATCGCAAGTTCGAGATCAGAGGCAGTCTGCATAACTTAGCGAGACCCTGTCTCAAAAAGTAAAAAAATGGGCTGGGGGCGCAGCTCAGTGGTCCAGCACTTGCAAAGCATGCAGGCGCGAGGCCCTGGGTTCAACCCCCAGGACCAGAAAAGAGAGAGAGAGAGAGAGAGAGAGAGAGAGAGAGAGGGAGGGAGAGAGAGAGAAGAAAAAATAGTGCTTCTTTGGGGGACGGCTCCCCTCCCATGCCGACAGCCTTGCGGTGCCATGGTGGCACTGATAGTGCTGGGACCCTCACCGGGTGGAGACGGCCTCTGCCCACCTCCGCAGCACAGCAGAAGCAGGTCCCTCGCCCATGCCCCCGGGTCTCTTGTCCTCTTGGGCTGGGCTTTCCCCAAGAGGAAAGCAAGGCCTCCTGTGGTGTCCCTGGCCCCGCATCCTGGCGCCTGTCAGCCACGCTCTGCCCTAGCGCCATCGGCTCCCAGTGGCCCTGATGGTTTCTGCCCGCCAAGCTTGGTGCCCAGCGAGTGATTGTTGGGAGCCCGGCCCCCGTGAGCCGCCCCTGGAGCTAGGCCCCGCCACCCTGAGGAGCCCCGCTTTGGGAGCCCAGCCTCATTCCGGGGTGGGGCAGATCCAGCCCAGCTTTACGCTGCCCGGGGCTTTCTGCTGCCTCCCCCTGCCCTGCTGCACCACGAGC
This sequence comes from Pedetes capensis, assembly GCA_007922755.1. Classification (NCBI taxonomy): domain Eukaryota; kingdom Metazoa; phylum Chordata; class Mammalia; order Rodentia; family Pedetidae; genus Pedetes; species Pedetes capensis. The sequence goes on from VMDO01041844.1 coordinate 10,532, forward strand.
CAAGCCCTGAGCCCCAGGGGCACAGCGTGGAAGCTCCCCGCCAGCTGCAGTGTGGCTTGTTGCAAGATTTCACATCTGGGGCTGAGGAGCTGCAGGTCAGAAATGTGGGGGCCACAGGGATGGGACACCAGCTGGAGGGGGTCCTGAAAGCCTGGTAGAGGAGATGTGTAGAGATCAGAGGAGTTGGGGGAAGCAGGGTGTACGTGGAGCAGCCCCGGGCCACTGCGATGGCTTCCGGAGTGTGCCCTCCAGGGTGGTGCCCTCTGGGCATCCCGTGCATGCTGCCCAACCTGTGCCCTCCCACCACAGGGCCTTTGCACTTGTCATCCCTGCGTGCAGGACACCTCTTCCCCACCTTGGGGGAGGGAACCATCATCTCTGTG
>VMDO01041845.1:0-10886 GCA_007922755.1 Pedetes capensis
TCGTGTGGGTTACACCTGGAAGCTCCTGCCCTGGGCTGCCTGTGAGCATCAGTGGTGACAAGGTGTGTAAAAGCTTCTAGTGTGATCTATCAACAGCGCAGGCACTGCAGATGTGCACTTTGTTGTCGGGCTGGTAATTGGTCCTTAACTGCAGGGGACTCAGCCAGCTGGCTGCCATGGCCTTTTGAGGGCGTGGAGGGAGAAGCTGGTGGTCTGTCTCCTGGGCTCTCCCAGGGGTTCTGGGATTATAGGATTGGAAGGGGCTATGTGATAAAAAATGATTTGACTCTAAAAAGCCATTGCTTGTACACTTGGAACAATTCAGATGGAGGGTACATCGCAGGACACAGAATTAGTGAATCCTTTAATTCTACTCTGGAATTCATTCTCCCAAATATGATTTTTCTTGCCAGTCATAGCTCATAGCCGCGTGGTTTGCCAGACTGGAGATAGCTCGGCCAGAAATTGGCCTCCTTCCTCAGGGGGCACACTAGGGAATCACCAGTCACGTTGGCTAACATCGGGATTATTGGAAAGGCTTGCTGCCTCCTTACCCTCTCTGCTGCTCTTCAGTTCTGTCTGTCAGGCTCCCCCTGCCATCCCTTCAACCCATCTCATTGGTAAAGGTCCCTCAGAGTCACTAACTCAGGCCGGAAGCCATTGAATCTTACCAACCCGATGAAGGGTCTAGCAATAAACAGTGCCTGAGCATGTCATATAGCCAGGATGTGGTGTGTGTGTGTGTGTGTGTGTGTGTGTGTGTGTGTGTGTGTGTGTCTCCATGTGCCACCAGCCGTGGGGAGGGGACCAGAATGCTGCATCAGCTCTTGGGGGGACCAGGAAGCTCCCACTGAACCCACTTTCCCCACTGGGGCTCATACCACATTGCCTCCCCCTTGGAAAGTTCCCAATTTGGGTTCCAAACACCTTTCCTGATAAAGCCCACTCCCGGTGAGGCAGGGCGGGTGGCATCCCACGTGCCCACAATCCTGGGCTCACTCCTTCTGCCTCGGCACGCTAGCAAATGGCCTCATCCTGCGAGACACCTTAAAAGGAGCCACCCATGAACTGTGACTTCTGTAAGGTCTTCTCAGAGAGTGGCATGGACCCTTCCATTGTGGAAATCAGAAAAAAGTAGGCAAATAACTTCCAGCTGCATTAGGCAAATACCACAAGCAGCAGTAATAGAAAAATCCTGAGCAATTTGAAGACTGCCAGGCACAAGAAGAAAACGTCTACGTGAGAGAGGCTCTAGAGGGGAAAATGTAAAATGAAGTCATTTCCATTCTGGATCTCCCATGCATGGATGCACCTCCTGATTCTCATAAGCACGTTATCTCATTTGATAAAAAGTGTCGGCAAATGAAGTGCTAAGTTTAAAGGTGTAAGGCATACAAAAATTACATTTTTGGGAGAAAGAACAAAATTCTATGTCATCATAGCGGTGGCTAAGCTTTTATTTTCTAAATGAAACGTATTATTTGGGATTTATTATGCTTGGTGACCCGAGCCACCACCATTCACAAGTGGCGGGGCTAGGTTGGAGGTTGGGGGTCTTTGGATGGAATCTCATTGCTATCATCGTCGGATGCGTGTGCAGAAGCCCGTGTGGATGGTGGGTTTATTTGTGTGTCTCTTCTTCCTCTGGTGGCTCCCCTGGAGGCGAGCGTCCCCCGCCTGGTCATTATGCATACCCCCACCCCCCCCACCCCCGGGCTGGCCTCATTGGGATCCTATGCATGGCTGATAACGGCCCTGCTGTGTCTGCAGGTCAGGAGGCTGCAGAGAGCCAGCCATCCGGCGCGCCACGCTACATTGGAAGAGATAATATTGTTCCTGCTGAAGGTTATTCTGCTGCCAGGTGGCCCCCAGTTTAGAAAGAGAGCAACTCTTCACTGAGATGCCCCAGCCTCATAGTCGGAGAGTGGCCGGCAGCGCGGGTCCTCCATTCAGACGGGAGGCAGGGCTTGCTGCACAGAGGGGAGAAGAGAGCCTGCGGGTGAGGGTGTGTGGCTTTGGAGAGGCAGCGTGGTCCCGGCATCTGCTGGTTACACGTGGGGGTGACAATGTGTCAGGCTGGGCAGCTGACAGAAGATGGTGCCTTCAAAGATGTGTCATGCATGACCCCCTACAGCTGTGCTGTGTGTGCATGGGACTTAGGGGTAGGCAGTTAGGGCGGGGAGGGGATTCTGCCACCAGAACCCAAGGGCACCGGGGTGGGCCTTGAGATCGACCTGAGATCCTCGCTCTCAGCTAGTCCTCATGGGGCCTGGGCCAGATTCCAACCTCTGGGCTGAGTGTGATGCAGCCAGGATGGACAGCGACTCATCCCTTTTCAGTGGTGGAGGGGGTGCTTTCCAGAGCTGAGCACTGAAGGCGGATAAGTCTTGAAAATCTGCGATTATACAGGGGACTCGCAGCCCACACCTGGCCTGCTCATGACTGGCTTCCAGGTGGGGCCTCCTTGACCCCGGCTTCCCTCAGGTTCAGTGTGGCAGGTGTGTGGCAGGTGTGTCCTGGCTACCTCTTTCCTGTCCCTCAGCCTAGGCCTTTAAGTGGAGGGGCTCACAGCCAGGGACCCAGAGCCGCAGGGAAGCGTGGCAGTTCCTGAAGGGTCGAATTCACCAGTGGTTAGACATGAACTGACTTTACATTAGATCAGTCTGGACCCACCACGCCCACAGGGCACAAAAGCCAGAGGCGATGTGGGGCTGCAGGGCGGGCTCATGTGTGCTTCCTCCACCTATCGTTGGCCATGCACGCTCACCTGCCACACACAGCACGTCCTCACAACCAGACACACACAGACATACACATACACAGACAGACACAACCAGACATACACCACACACTCACCTGCCACACACAGCACACCCTCACAACCAGACACAGACATACACACACACATACACAGACAGACATACCAGACATATACCACACACTCACTCACCCACCACACAAATTCACAGACACCACAACGCCACAGCCACACACCATACCACACACACGCACTCACCCGCTGCGTACATGTACACAGACACATAGACACACCTCCACCACACACATACAGACACACACTCACCTGCCACCTATACCCGCTCAACCACCACATACACGTACACAGACACCACACATGCCACACACACACAAACTACACCACACACTCACACCACACACCAGACATATATATATATATATATATATATATACCATAACACGCACGCATATAACATCTATGCACACAGACACAGCACACATAAGTTACCACACACACCGCGGCACATACCACAACACATGCACACACACACATAAGACTCTTCCCACTTCCCAGTGGTATTTGGATAGCAAATTGGTAAGAATGCACTGGCTGTATTTAAAGGGAACCAGTGAGGCAGGCCCAAGGAATCTGGAGGTTTCTCTTCGACCAATCTATTCAAATAGAGTTTTCTAAGTAAATTAACAGCATCTAAACTAAGGTGGGAAACGAATCTTGATCAAAAGTCAAGTTTCCCAAGCATTGCAGAAGCCTCTTACCATACAGTGCTTTTGTTTAGGCACCATGGGGCCAAGTCAGACTCATAGGGACCCTATGTACAACAGGCAAAACACTCCCAGACACTATGCCATGCGCGGCACTATATCAGTGCCTCTCTACCATTCATAGGGCTTTCACTGGCTGAGTGTTTGGGGGAGTGGGCTGCCAGGTCCTTCTTCTTAAGCCTGCAGCACCCAGTATTCCCAGGTGGTCTCCCATCCAAGGACTAACCACACCCGACCCTGCTTAGCTTCTGACATCTGACAAGATTGGCTTATTTTTATCTCTAAGTTTCTATCCATTAACCAATAAACGGAATTAGGGTAAAGTCGCTTTAATTATGAGCACTGGCCGGCATTGAGTGGGCATTGCCTATGTTCCTGTGTTTCTTCAACTTCAAGATTTAGGCTGTTGACTATCCCTAACTTACGAATGAGGCAGTGAGGCTCTGAGAGGTAAAATTCATGGCCCAAGTTTGGCCTCAAGTTCAAGGCCAAGTGTGCACGCAGCATGCGTGGTGCCCACCCTAGGCTCCTCTGGGGGAGCCTGGGTGCTGTTGTCCAATATTGGAGGAAAGGCTCCTTGTGAGGGAAGGAGAGCTGCTTTTGCAAAACCCTCGGGACTGAACAATAACCTCCCAAAGGCTCTGGACAGTTCACTTAAGGTCTTGGCATTCTGGTTGCTCTATAGAGGCAGCCACTGAGTTTTTCTAAGTTAGAAGCCATTCGCTCCACTCCCAACACATTCTCTAGCCCTTGCTAACTCCTGTCTTTCTTCTTCTCCAGAGAGAAACTAGATTCAGCCAGGATTCTGGCAGCTCCAGGAGGGAAAGAGCAGGAAACAGAGTTAGGGTTCCCTATATCTGCTTTGCCAAACAGCTCTGTCCACATGTCCAATTCAGCACACTTTCTGCATGTGCTTTTCATTTCTCTCTAAATACTCAAAGCTTTGGAACTACCTACCAATACCTTGCCTGACCTGGAAGATTTCTAACTTAGATGATGTGAGAGTAGAGATAATCATTTGTTGAGGATTTGCTTCCACCCACAAGCTCTGCCGAGGCAGGAAGGGCCAAAAGCCCCTGTCTGGTCCCAGGGAGCGCTGTGCCCTGTCCCACATCCCTACATCCCCTCCCCTGGAAATGAAAGGATCCAAACAGAGGGTCACAAATACTCGCTCTGGTTCTGACTTTTCTTTTCTTTTCTTTTCTTTTGGCGGTACTGGAGGTTGAACCCAGGGCCTCGCGCCTGCATGCTCTGCAAGTGCTGAACCACTGAGCTGAACCCTTGGCCCATTTTTTAACTTTTTGAGACAGGGTCTCGCTAAATTACGCAGACTGCCTCTGGTCTCGAACTTGCGATCCTCCTGCCTCCGCTTCCCCAGCTGCCTGGGATTACAGGTGTGCGCCCCCAAGCCTGGCTTGGTTCTGACTTTTGATGACTTGATGACTTTGCTCTCATGGAGTCATCTAGGGAAATAACCCCCGCTCCTGACAGCATTAACAGTTTTGGGTTCTGGAGGGAATTGTTCATGAGGATGTGTTGTGCTTTTCAAAAGCTGGTGGCAGCATGGACAACACCCCTGCGGAAGTCCTTGCTGCTGTTTTTTCTGGCCCAACCAGCAATCTTTGCAAATAGCGCTAACACCCTGGTTCCTCCTCATCGCACGGTAAGCAGCACGTCCTCAGCTCATTTTAGTTGAAAAAAGGAGCCCATCTGTTAGGTGATATTAAGATGCATAGAGGTGCTCATATGGCTTGGAAGGTTTTGTCCCTCTCTTTACAATGCTTAACAATATGCCATTGCTGTGTGCATATTGTGAGCATAATGTGAGCCAGATACTCCCACGGTAGTCCCTCTCTCTCTCTCTCTCTCTCTCTCTTGCTCGCTCACTCGCTCACTCTCGATCTCCCCCTCCCTCCCTCCAGCAATGCCTACTCTCCACCATCTTTATTGATCTGAGTAGATGAGGCTGAGGCTGCTCAGATCCCTTTTTCTAAACCAGCTTCAAAAAAAATTCTGCACCCTGATGCTGCTACTTTGGTGCCTCTCCAACTTGGTGTAACAGGGAGGCTTCTGTCCAGCTCTTTCCTTGCTAAATAATTGTGTAAACCACGCTCTAAGACACTAGGATCATTTCTCTGTTTGCCTTTTCTTTTACACTTTTTTGGTTTGAAGAGAAAAGGAGAGGAAAGAGAGCAGGGGATGGTCTAAGCAAACGGACTGATTTCCTCCCATCTCTGTGTTTCTCTGTCACACAGACGTTACTGATACCCCCTGTCCCTGGGGTGAGGCTGGGGTTCCAGGTGAGGAAGCGAGTGAGGGTGGGGTTGGGATTTGAGGGGAGGCTGGAATTTCAGGTGAGATGGGGGCTGCAGGTGAGAATGAGACTCTGCCTGAGGGCGAGACTTCCCCTAAAATGGGGCTCCACCCGAGGGTGAGACTCCAGGTCAGGTGGGTCTGCAGGTGAAACTGGGGTTCCAGGTGATGACAGGTCTTCAGGTAAGGATGGGAGTCTGGAGGAGAGGGTGGGACTGTGGGTGACATGGGCAGATCCCAGGGAAAGGTGGGACTGCAGGAGGAGATGGGACTCCATGCGAGGCGAGGCCTCTGCGGGTTTGGTCCTGTGGGTGAGGAGGGGTTGCAGGTGAGGACGGGGCTCTGGGGAAGGTTTCCTGTCCTCCGTGTGAGTATGGCATCCCTGGTGAGCGCCAGGCTGCAGCTGAGGATGGGACGACGCGGGAAGCTATGGGTGCAGGGGAGGCTACGGCTGCAGGGGAGGCTATGGCTGCAGGGGAGGCTACGGCTGCAGGGGAGGCTACGGCTGCAGGGGAGGCTGGGTTTCTCCTGGGGATGGGAGCACAGTCTTCTGCTCTGAGGGAGACCAGACAGCCCATCCCCCATGGCCACCAGGGTCTCAGTCTTTGGGGACAGCGGAAGACACCCCCCCCCCAGCGGGGCCCTCTGCATACTTTGGGGACAGGGAGCTGCTTACTTAGACTGTCTTCGTCCTCCGTGTTTGTGGTGCCAGGACTTAGGTACTTGAAGGGAGCCAGGAAGGTTGACAATATGCTTACTTTGTCTGGAAAGAAAAGAACAGGAAATGCGCTTTTGACACCGAGTTTCGGAAGCACGCAATGGTTTCTTACGTTGTTATTACTAAGGGCTTGGAGCGGAGAGGTGGAAAGGGCATTCTGGTTTCAGACACTTCATTCCGGCTCAGCTTTTGTTGGATTTCTGAGAGCAGTTTTGTCAATTTCCTCTCTCTGTTCCATTTTAAACTTTATGATTTCCATCTTTCTTCTCTTATTTTTTGGCACCTTCCCGGCTCTTGTCCCCATCCCTCAGAATTTTTAAATAATGGGCTTCCGGGTAACAACCCCGCGTGTACTTACCAGGTGGGTTGGCCAGAGCTCACCCTATCGAGGTCGATACCCAGAGAGGGGCTAAAGTAAGTAAAACAATCCCACGGTTGATGGAGAATTGTGCACGTAAAGGCAAGGTTCTTTCTCCTCCTTTGGGGAGAGTTTGCTTTGTGGGTTTGAAATGCATGCAAAAGGAGGGCTTGTCAAAACTATAGCCAAGTCACTTAGCCGGTGTTTGATCAGAGGCATGAGACTGGGGAGAGCGTTGGGGCAGCGTGGGGCAGAGGGCAATGAGGTCCTTCCTGGAAATGGGTAATGTATTCAACACTGTGGATGGAATAACGGGGCCTGCCCTCTGCCTGCATCTCTGGTAGCCAGAGAAGCAAAAGCCAGGCCAACCAAGCCTCCTGGGTACCAGACCCTGAGTGTAACACAGTTGGAAAACTGGACCAAACCAGCGTGGGCCATTCATGACCAATAAAATATATTTTCCCCACGGCCCCAGCAATTTCTCTCTAAAACAGAGGTGAAGGAATTGTAGGTTGAAACCGTCACTGGAAGAGATTTTAAAAAAACTGACTAATGAAAGGGGCCAAAAGAAAAGCTCCTTATTTTAGAGATGTCCACTGATTAAGCTAAACCACAGGTGTTTGGGGTGTTTGTCCACACAGAAGCTGTTTTATTATTTTTGGTGGTACTGGGGGGCTGAACCCAGGGCCTCACACATACTTTGGAAGTACTCTGCCACTGAGCTGGACCCCTTGGCCCTTCTTTATTTTTTAAAATTGAGACAGGGTCTCGCTAAATTATGTTGGCTACCTCTGGCCTTGAACCTATGAACCTATGATCCTCCTGCCTCTGCCTGAGTCACTGGGATTTTAGAAGTGAGCCACTGTGCCCTTCCAGACACTTTTTTTTTTTTAAATGAAAGTCCTGTGGACAGAACACGTGGGTCCCTTTGGTTCTGGGGTTCCTGGCTGGGCATGGATTCGCCTCATGTCTGCACTGTTACTGTTTCAATATGAGTTTGTTGTTATTGTTGTTAGGTGCTGTTGAATCATGTCCAATTCATAGTGACCCTCACGGAGGTTTCAATGGCTGATTGTTTTGGGATTTATTTTTTCAGGAGTGGATTACTGGATCCCTCTCCTATTTGTACAGTGCTGGGAATTGTTCCCAAATCCTCAGATTTGGTAGAGCAGTGCTCTCCCAACTGAGCTAAACTCCAGCTCCAATATGAGTTAGGCTACGTTTATTAAAAGACTATGGGTGGAATTGTTACCATTACTTATCTAATGTGCCACAGACTTGTACCAGGGTCATTTCTGATGTTCTTACTGTTTCGTTTGCCCAGGGCCCTGAGCATCAAGGGCTCAGGTGCTGTGCCGCGTGGGGCCCTTTCTCTCCGTCTGAGGCTGTCCACACCTGAGGGCAGGATGTTTTAGTGAGGTTATTGTGTTTGCAACGCTGCTTCTGGCCTGTGTCTGTCATTACAGAGGAGGCCCATCTATACTGGTGCTCCCATTTTGCACTGTATACCTTGCTATAAGCGTGATTTCTCATGAAAACGCTCACTGGTGGTTTTATAGGTCCTTAGCCTTCAGGCTTCCAGAGCCAGCCCGGAATTGCTCTTTTTCTTCTGCAGCTGAGCCTGTTTTCTCTTTAGCCAGGCTTTCCAGAGGCCAAGGGAGTTCACATTGAAATGCATCCAGGAACCTGTTAACAGCTGTTGTTTCCAGTAGGGACAGGCAACAATATAGTGTTCACACAAAGAGAACAATAAATAACTCAAATATGAAATGCCTGCTCCTTTTTCGTTCTACCAAACAAGAAGAATAAACCCGGGGAAGGATCTGCTCTCCCTGAACCTGCACAGCCCAAGCTAATTTACTACCAGAGAATGAAATATCTTGCTTGAGTTATAATTTCATTAAGGGAGTCCAATAATGTTACACAAAGAGTGTGAAGCTCAAATGATTTAGTCTGGAGGATTTCAAAATGAAATTACAATTTTTTAATAAAGCAGGGCTAACAGCCAAACACCCACAAAAATGCACTAAACTATTTCAGAGGTCACCTCAGCAAAATTGTGAAATATTTAAAGATTGTTTTAGACCTATCAGAATTCATACTTTCTATTGTTGCTAAGTTTATCAAATAAAACAAGGACACCCAGTCAAAATTAAATTTCAGGGAAAACTGGATTTTTTGTGGTGTATATACATTCTCGATATTGTGTAAGACATGTAAATCAGGACAATTACATGTTGGTTATCTGAAATTCATATTTGAGACAAAGAACTTGATTAGACATTTCTCTAAGGAAGATGTACCGGTGGCAGATAAGCACATGAAATAATGCTCAACATCCAGGTGTGGTGGCGCAAGCCTGTAATCCCAGCGGCTTGGGAGGCGGAGGCGGGAGGATCACAAGTTCAAGACCAGAGGCAGTCTGCGTAACTTAGCGAGACCCTGTCTCAAAAAAAAAAAAAAAAAAAAAGTGAAAAAGAGGGCTGGGGGTGCAGCTCAGTGGTCCAGCACTTGCAGAATATGCAAGTGCAAGGCCCTGGGTTCAACCCCCAGTACCACAAAAACAAAAACAAAAACAAAAAAAACCCCTCAACATCAGTGGTCATTAGGGAAATTCAATGAAAATGCAATGAAATACCATTTCACACTTATGGGGATAGCTATTATGAGCGGAACTGAAAATAATGCATTGGTGAAGATATGGGGAAAGCAGAACTCTGTGCACTACTAGTGGGAATTAAAAATGAGGTAGCCTCAGTAGAACCAGCAGTCCCCTATGTATATCTACATACCAAAGAACTGGAACCTGAAGAGATATTTGCACACTTATGTTCATGGTAGTGTTGGTCACAATAGCCTAGAGACGGAAGCAGCTCAAGTGTCCATCAACAGCTGAACGGATAAACAAATGTGGTATACACATGTGTGTGGGTACACAATGGGATATTATTCAGCCTTAAAAGGAAGGAATCTTGCCACTTACAACAATATGGTTGAAACTGGAGGACTTTATGCTGAGTGAAATATGTCAGGCACAGAAAGACAAATACTATGTGATCTCACTTATATGGGGAATCTAAAAGCAGTCTAAGGCAAAGGAGCAGGCAGTACAGCATTGATTGCCAGGGGCTGGAGATATGAGGGAAACAGGGAGAGGTGAGTCAAAGGGTTCACACTTCCAGTTACAAGATGGCTAGGTTCTGGTGACCTAATGCACGGCATGAAGACTACAGTTAATAATAATCTATCAAATACCTAAAGTTTGATATGAGCAGATTTTGTGTCCTTAGTACATGTGTGCACACACACACACACACACACACACACACACACACACACACACAATGGTAACTATGAGTGTCCTTCTAGACTATGCCCTTCTAGACTTTTCCCTAGAAAAACACCACATAACATATATATATAATTGGAGTTCAAGGAAGAATGGAAGGAAATATTAAAGTAGAATAAATATTTTAAATGGTAGTTTGCAGATTTTCCAATATATTTAGAAGCATCAAATAACAGATGTAAGTAGAATAAACCTAAATAAGACTATAATAACACATATCATAATCAAATTGCTGAAAACAAAAAATAAAGTTTCAAAGTAGCTAGAAAAACAAGACACTTTACACTGAGAGCAACTATTATGAAAATGATAGACTATGCACTTAAATTTCACTAAAAGACTATTAACTCTAAAGAAAAAAATGACAATATATTATATCTATTACATATTTAGAAAATATGTAAAATGAAGACACAGCTTGAAGTGGAGTAAATGTAATTATTCTATTGTAAATTTCTTCCTTTGTTCACAAGACAGTAGCCTATGATTAGCTAACTCTGAATATTTTAATATTGTCATTTCAGTCACTAAAAATAATAGAGATATAGCTAAAAGTCAATAGAGTAGATAAAATAAAATACTGAAAAATTACCAATTCATTAAAAAGG
>VMDO01041846.1:0-10918 GCA_007922755.1 Pedetes capensis
AGCACTCTACCAATGAGCTGTACCCCAGTCCCATTTTTTATTTTTTATATTGAGTCAGGATTTCACTAAGCTATGCAGGCTGCCTCTGGCCTTGAACTTCTTACCCTTCTGAGTTGCTGGTATCATAGGTGTGTGCTACAGCAGCCAGCAGCCAGCCATAATTTCATTCTTTATGTTTGAGTAATACTCCATTGAATATACATGCACCACATTTTCTTTATGAAGTCAGCTGTGGATGGGCACCTAGACTGATTCCATAAGTTGGCTATAATAAATAGCACCACAATATACAATGGTATGCAGATATCTCTATTGTATGCTTACTTTAAATCCTTTGGGTATATACCCATGAGTAGTATTGTTGTTGTTGTTGTTAGGTGCTGTAGAGTTGGGTCCAACTCATAATAGTCCTATGTACAACAGAATGTAACACTACAAGACACTGCAGCATGCCTGGCACTATTGTCAGTGCTTCTCTGCTATTCATAGGGTTTTTGATGGCTGATTGTTTTGAGAGTGTGCTACCAAATCTTCCTCCCAAGCTTACAGCACCCAGTATTTCCAGGCAATCTCCCATCCCAGTTCTAACCAGGCCCCACGCTGCTTAGTTTCCGAGATCTGATGAGATTGGAAGCCACAGTGGTAAGGCTGTAGACTATGAGGAGCATAGTAGAATTATATGGTAGTTCTATTTTTAGTTTTTTTGAAGACTCTCCATACTGATTTCCATAGTGGCTGCATTAATTTACATTCCCACCAAAATTGTGTAAGGCTTCCTTTTCCCCCCAAATCCCAATAGAGACTAATATTTATTGTATGCTATTATACAATGGGCACTATGTGAAGCACTTTACATTAACCATTGTATTTAGTTCCAACAGCAAAACTATGTTGTTGTTGTTAGGTGCCGTCGAGTCGGTATCCAACTCATAGCTACCCTCATAGGGTTTTCAATGGCTGAGTGCTTCGGGATTACCTTGGGAGTGGATTGCCAGGCCCTTCTCTCATTTTTGCGATGCTGGGAATTGAACTCAGGGCCCGAGAGACTGCAACACAGCACTCTACCCACTGAGCTAAATCCCATCCCACAAAACTATAAGCAATTCTTATTATCCTTATTTGCAAATGAGAAAATTACCCAAATCATACAGATTAGAAAATAATGTTAGAATGCAGCCCATCAGTTGGGATTGCCAATTCTTAACTGTTGCTCTCTTCTGACCTCACTCCACCTGTATGATGAGATATACTCATTTTTCATGGCATTCTTGAAACTTCACCTTCTGTAGGAACCATCTCCAGTTATCTCAGTTAAAGTTAACCTTTTAATCTCACATGTACTCAGAGCTTAAATTTAAGCCTGTATGACATGTCTAACACATTCTGCTTCCTATTTCTGTTCTTCATGTAAATAGCTCCTGAATGCTATTGTAGACAACCTAAGAAAGGGTACCATATCTTACCTCATTTTGTGCTCTTTGAGGCACCATATAAAATGCTCTATACCTCTGTGATTCTTAATGTGTCCTATGGAGTTAAATGGAATTATACTGACATTGTTCATCCAAGCTCTGGAAATATTTTGTTATCCGTTGCAGAGTGTCTTTGATCAGTGTGGTCTCAGAGAGCAGAAAAAAACTTTTTAGAATTTAAAGGTAATATAATACTCTCTATATTAAGGATAACACTTCCTGTTATTAAGAGGATCTAGAATGTGGCAAATGATTTGATGGCTGCAGAGGTCTCAGCAGCCCTGTTCTAATTTTAATAGTCCATTCTTGGACAGTTATATTTTCCTTGCTAAACACAACTCATTGGCACCTAACAACAACAACAACAAACTTGACTCGACTGTTAGGCTGTAAGTTCTGAGAGAGACAGAGGCATTTCTTGTCTTTTTTTTTTTCCTGTTTTAAAACTTATAAATGTTGATGGGGTACAGAGTAGTAGGGTACTATATTAATTATGCAACTATTAAATCACCTTTGCATACATATTCATCTTATATAATTTACAGAATAATACAAAGGGAGGAGGAAAAAAGTAGGAATTTTAATTAATATACAGTGAAAATCATATGCCATCATGGGTTATATTTTCATTGATTTTTTTCAGGTGCTCATATAGTTGCCTCCTCTATTTTGAGATTTTCCTCTCCCTTTTACCCCTCTGCATTATTGCCCCTTCCTTTCTCCACTTTCCCACCTTCTGCTCCCACCCACTGATCCCCTCCCCTTTCTTTCGGGTCTGCTAGTGTTTTCTCTTCTCATGACTATTCATTATGTATATATAAATACACATAATTATTTTTCTTTCTTTAAGTTAGATTTGGCTCTCACATATGAGTGAGAACATACAGTATTTCTGTTTTTGAGACTAGGATTATTTGCTTAAAATAATATTCTCCAGTTCCATCCATTTTTGTTGCAAATGCCATAATTTCATTTTTCTTTATTACGGAGTAAAATTCCATTGTGTATACATACCGCAGTTTTTGAATACACACCTCTGTTGATGGACATCTTGGTTGATTCCATAACCTTGTGATTGTGAAGAGTGTTGCATTAAATATGGAAGTGCAGGTGTCCCTGTGGTATGATGACTTATCTTCCTTTGGGTATTTTCCCAGGAGTGGTATAGCTAGGTCATATGGCAGTTCTATTCTTAGTTTTCTAAGGTACCTCCATATTGATTTCCAAATTGGTTGAAGTATTTTACAATCCCACCAGCAGTACAAAAGGGTTCCTTATTCTCTGCATCCTCACCTGCATCTGTTATTATTTGTTTTGTTAATCTTGGTCATTCTTATTGGAGTGAAATGGAATCTCAGTGTTGCTTTAATTTGCATTTCCCTAATGGCTATGGGGCATCTGATCCCCTCAGATCTCAGAAGCTAAGCAGGGTTGGGCCTGGTTAGTACCTGAATGGGAGACTGCCTGGGAACACCAGAAGCTGTAGGCTTGGGAGAAGGACCTGGCAACCCCCTCCCAAAAATCAATCTGCCATTGAAAACCCTATGAACAGCAGAGAAGCACTGACAATAGTGTTTCCCCTGTTGTATAGAGGGTCGCTATGAGTTGGATACCGACTCGATGGCACCTAACAACAACAATAATAGCTATCGGTATTGAGCACTTTCTCCTGTGTCTATTGGTCATTCATGTTTCTTAATTTGAGAACTGTCTGTTCAGTTCCATTGCCTATTTATTTATTAGGTTATTTGTTGTTTTGGTATTTGTTTACTTACGTTTTTTGTATATTCTAGAAATTAGTCCTCTGTCTGATATATAGGATGCAAAGATTTTCTCCCATTCTGTGGACGCTTCCTTTATTCTGCTAATTGTTTCCTTTGCTGTACAGAAACTTTTTAGTTTTATATAATCCCATTTGTTGATTCTTGATGCCATTTCCTGGGCAATTGGGGTCTTGGTAAGGGAATGCTTGCCAATGCCTGTATTGGACTGTGTTCCCTATCTTTTCTTCTAGAAGTTTCAAGGTTTCTGGTTTTATGTTGAGGTCTCTGATCCATTTTGAGTTGACTCTGGTACAGGTTGCAGATACAGGTCTACTTGCATTCTTCTGCAAATGGATATCCAATTTCCCCAGCACCTTTTGTTGAAGAGGCTATCTTTCCTCCAATGAATATCCTTATTTCCTTTATCAAAGATCAGATGACTGTAGTAGTGTGACTGTATCTGTGGTTTTTCAGTTCTGTTCCATTGATCTTCAAGTCTACTTTTGGGCCAGTGTCAAGCTTTTATTATTATTATTATTATTTTTTACCACTATGGCCCTGGAGTATAGTTTGAAGGTATTGTGGTACTTTCTGCACTGTTTTTGTTGCTTATGATTGATTTGGCTATATATGGTCTTTTGTGCTTACATATGAATTTTGCTGCTGCTGTTGTTGTTAGGTGCCGTTGAGTCAGGTCTGACTCATACTCATAGGGACCCTATGTACAACAAATTGTTTTTTCTATTTTTGCAAAGTCCCCAATTCTTAGAACTGTGCCTGAATAGAGTAAGTACTTGAGTCATATTGATGTAGTTGACATCAGTTAAATGTTGAGCTATCTTTTGAAAAGCAGATGGACAATCAGTAAATAAGTCAGATGATAAATAAGGAGAATTGATTGTCTAAAATATAACATGAAGTGGTAACTTTTCCTTCTAAGCTAGTATAGTGGATGGTTTGAATTTGCCAAGTTCATGTTCAATTTTGTTTTTATGCTATTGTCAAATGAAAAGTAAATGAAAATGGAACATGTTCATTTATTTGTATGACTTTAATAACTCCAACTTTATGGCTATAACGTTCTTCTTGGTCATCTCCTATCTCTAATCTTTCCCGTAGTTTTTGGAGCTGGCCTCTCAGTGTAAATCCTTATCTGAAACCCACACTTCACCACCACCATTCTTTGGAGTGAGCATGGCAGCACCTTTTCTAGCTGTGGAACTGACAGAATCCTGAGAGATAACCAGATGTATCAGCTACTCTCCAGGATTTATAAAAATAGACTTTTGACCAGGGCTTTGCCAGGAACCCAAAATGATGGTGGAGGGCACAGGAGCAAATGATTTTAAGGTATTTACAAATGGAAATGAGGAGCATCTATTATAAAGAAAATGCCTATCCTGGAAAATACCTTTCTAGAATATAGGAGAAGCCTGATTTTCTTTTTGACAAAACAACAATGCTTGATTTAAGATTCCATTCCCTGGACAGAGTGACCATTGTTATCTCTTCTCTAGAGAAGGTTTTTCCACCCGGTCTCAAGTGTAAGTGGGTGGAGAAACAAGAGGTGGACAGAGAACAAAAAGAACAAGTGAGAAGATGCATTTCTGGTCTAAGAATCTCTATTTCTTTGTTGTCTTGAAGTTTTTGTGAATGCTCATAAATAAGCAGATTTACTAAAACATTTCACAAAGTAGATTAATACAGTGAGTTCATATGAGACACCAGGAAATATGAATACCAAAAGTCTTTATCTCCTTGCCCTTTTAATTTGATATATGCTTCCCTGGCAGGTGGCCACATGTTGCTTAAAGCCTATTCTCTTTGAACCCATCTTGTGGGGGCTGTGGGTTTTCATTTATCAGCAAGACATGGTCACAAGGGCCAGAAAGTTCAAATGGAGCTCCTTCCAAGTCACTGAGGCCCCTCAGGAGTCCTTAATCAGAAATGGGGAATATAGCACTAAAAAGTGGATTTCTTTTAAAGGCAAGCACTCCAGAAGTAATAAAGTTTCCATTTTTCAAACTCTGTCATGAAGTGACTGTCCACCCCCTGACAGCATGTATTAACTACCCACATTGTCATCAGGTATATTAAAGTTAAGTTGGATGTTCACATTTAATAATATTTAGAAGAGTCATTTCTCTTACCAAATGCTCTGAAGCATAAAAGCTACTTCCCACACAAAGAATTTGTGTGATGGAAAGCTTCCTTCTAATACCTGAAGACTTAATCATTTAACTAAGACAGCCAACGTGCCCTATGCAAGCTAGAGTTACTTGATTTCCTGATATTTTTACTCTTCTTGTTTGTTTAGCTTGTTTCTGGTTTCCTTTTTTTCTCTGTGCTCACAGAATACCCATATATGTAAGCAACTTACTGAGAGATGATTCTATGAAAATGATTCTGAACATTAACCTATGTACCATTATTCTCTCATGATGAACCTTAAGGATTCTAATTTCTTCCCTCCCTTCCTCTCTGCCTTTCTTTTCCCCTCTCCTCTCTCTTTCCTTCTTTCCTTCCTTCCTTTCTTTCTCTCAGTCTCTCTCTTTCTTTCTTTGTTTTTCTTTCTCTTTTCTTTCTTTTCTTCTTTCTTTTTTATTTTTCTCCCTCCCTCCCTCCCTCCCTCCCTCCCTTCCTTCCTTCCTTCCTTCCTACCTTCCTTCCTTCCTTCCTTCCTTTTCTGATTCTTGCTGCTGTGTTGCCTTTAACAGAGAAATGTCTCACTGTCCTTGGCTTACACATTCCCCAACCCCCATTCCATCTCTTGCCACCTCCTTCACCCCACAGAGTCTGCTGTCTCTATCATTTTTTTGTGGTGCTGAACATATATAGCTTCTGAAACACTCTGGAATGAAAGGTGATATGAAATTTTAAAGTGTTTTTATCACAGACTTCTGCCAATATGTCTCAATCCTGACATGCAACACCTCTTCTATTTCAGTGTTGTGACAGGAACACAGCTGGTCTTGAGGAGGTACGATACTCAGACAAGCCTGTGAGATTGCATTGGGCCCTGGTGGGGACCCCAAGCTTTAGAGCAATACATAGAAGGTAGGCTGGTGCCTTGCTACTTGTAGTGTGCTCTGTGGCATCAGCTGGGAGCTTGTTAGAAATACAGAACCTTGGGCTCTGCCTAAGGCTTTTTGAATCAAAATCTGCATTTTAACAAGCTCTCCAGGACATTTATGCACATATCACTAGGATAGTGGACACCTGCTATTTTTGTCTGCCCTGTATCCTTTACTCTGGTGATCATGTCTGTCTCCCTCTCTTAAAAGACCTACTCTCTCTCTCCACTTGTGCCATTCTGGTGGGGTTGCCAATCACAGAGGCTTGACATTCTGGCCATAGAGTTATTCAAATAATTTGGCCTGGATATTCATGCCACAGTGATTGGGACATACATAGTTCCATGAGACCCAAGTGACCAGTTAGGACTCTGTGTTTCTTCACATTGAAGCTAGAGAGGAGAGAGAAGACTTTCCCCTTTGGAATCATGAACCTGGGAATAGGTAAATGTGGAGTTGTCATTGGCTATTTTTCCAGCTAAGTGGAGAATACCTGTACACCATATATGAGGAATTGAATAACACCCAAAGAGAAGTAGAGAAAAGAGATGGGAATATGGTGCCCACTCTCTGTGGTTTGGTTCATAACATGTTATTTCTGCTTAGCCAAGTTTGAGTTTGGCTTCTGCCCCTTACAAAAGAGGCAAACATCCTCCAAGGCACAGACACATATAAGAAAATGAAGGTTGATGCAAGAGGACAAAGATTGCAAATATTAGTTCATAACACAAGACAATGCAAGACAACTTCTGTCATCTAGCTCATTCCTCCTAAACTCTCTAGTCTTCTTTTATATAATAATAAGAATAAAATTTTTGTAAGATGTTTGAAAGGTTTAAAAGAAACGGTATCTGTACAACACCTAACAACAACAACATAGTGATAGATACACAGCAAATGCTCAATCAACATTACATATCAATGTTATTATTATTACCATATAGCTCCTTTGATAAAGTAGATGCCTGTTAAGTCAGGATCTGAATGCTACTTTACCCTTTTGATTCTCAACAACTGACTCGGGTTCTGCAATAAAAATGTAAGTAGTGGTGATTCTCTCTCTCTAGAGAAGTCCACATTCATGTCTTGGTCACATATTATTCTTTTCTTAAGCATCTCTTTTTCTCTTTGAATGCCCATGCATGAACCTAAAGTATGTACTATCTCTTATCCATAATAAATAAGCTGTGTTTCATATATATATATATATATATATATATATATATATATATATATATATGTTTTTTGTTATTGTTAGGTGCTGTGGAGTCAGTATCCGACTCATAGCAACCCTCATAGAATTTTCACAGGCTGACTGTTTTGGGATTGCCTTGGGAGTGGATTGCCAGGTCCTTCTCCCATTTTTGCAGTGCTGGCAATTGAACTTGGGTCCTCAGAGACTGCAGCACAGTGCTCTACCAACCGAGCTAAATCCCAGCATATATATATATATATATATATATCCCACATGTCTGTCAGTTTGCCTCACTGTGGGGGCTTGTGTGTTGCGATGAGGCTGAGAGCTCTGCCACTGGTACCTCAGATATGAGCAAGGTTACCCATGGTGGACAGGTTTTCAGCTGAGCTTCCAGACTAAGACAGACTAGGGAGTAGGACCTGGTGAGCCACTCCCAAAACAACTACCCATTGAAAACACTATGGATAGCAAAGAAACACTGTCAGATATAGTGCTGGAAAATGAGCTCCCCAGGTGGGAAGGCACTCAAAAGACTACTGGCGAAGAATTGCCTCCTCAAAGTAGAGTCTATGGTGATGAAAGAAATGTAGTAAAACCCCAGGGACCTCCATTTGCTGATGTGGCACAACTCAAAATGAGGAGAAACAACTGCAAACATCCATTAATAATTGGAACATGGAATGTATGTAGTATGAATCCAGGAAAATTAGAAATCGTTAAAAGAGAAATGGAGAGCATAAACATTGACATTCTAGGCATTAGTGAGCTAAAATGGACTGGCATAGGCCATTTTGAATCAGACAATCATATGATCTACTATGCTGGGAATGATAAAGAGAAATGGGGTTGCATTCATCATCAAAAAAGACATTTCAAGATCTGTCCTGAAATACAATGTTGTCAGTGACAGAATTATATCCATATGCCTACAAGGAAGGCCAGTTAATATGACTATTATTCAAATTTATGTACCCACCACTAAGGCCACAAATGAAGAAAGGGAAGACTTTTATCAGCTTCTACAATCTGAAATAGATCAAACATGCAATCAAGATGTACTGATAATCACTGGTGACTGGAATACAAAGGTTGGAAACAAAGAAGAAGGCTCAGTAGTTGGAAAATATGGTCTTGGTGACAGAAATGAAGCTGGAGATCGCATGATAGAATTTTGTCAGACCAATGACCTTTTCATTACAAATACATTTTTTCAACATCATAAATGGAGACTATACACATGGACTTCACCAGATGGAACATACAGGAATCAAATTGACTACATATGTGGAAAGAGACAATGGAAAAGCTCTATACAAAATGTCAAAACAAGACCAGGTGCTGACTGTGGATCAGACCATCAACTTCTCATAAGCAAGTTCAAACTGAAGCTGAAGAAAATTAAGACAAGTATATGAGAGCCATGGTATGACCTTGAGCATATCCCACCTGAGTTCAGGGACCACCGCAAAAATAGGTTTAATGCATTAGACACAAATGATAGGAGACCAGAAGGGCTGTGGCATGACATAAAAGATATCATTCAAGAAGGAGCAAAAAGTTCTTAAAAAGACAAGAAAAAAAGAAAACACCAAATTACATGTCAAAAGAGACAGTAGAACTTGCCCTTGAATGTTGAGCAGCTAAAGTAAAAGGAAGGCATGATGAAGTTAAGGAACTAAACAGAAGATTTCAGAAGGCAGCTCTAGAAGACAAAAACAAATATTATAATGACATGTGCAAGGAGATGGAGGCAGAAAACCAAATGGGAAGAACACACTCTGTGTTTCTCAAGCTTAAGGAAGTGAAGAAAAAATTCAAGCCTCGAGTGGCAGTAGTGAAAGATTCTACAGGGAAAATATGAAATGATGCAGGAAACATCAAAAGAAGATGGGAAGAGTACAGAGTCATTATACAAGAAGGAATTGGTAGATGACCAGCCATTCCAAGAGGTTGCATATGAAGAGGAACCAATGGTGTTGAAGTATGAAGTGGAAGCTGCCTTGAAAGAACTGGTGAAACACAAAGCTCCAGGAATTGATGGGATACCAATAGAGATGTTTCAACAAACAGATGCAGCACTGGAGGTGTTAACATGTTTATGCCAGTAGATTTGGAAAACAGCTACTTGGCCAACTGACTGGAAGAGATCCATATTTGTGCCTATTCCCAAAAAAGGGGATCCAACTGAATGTGCAAACTATCGGACAATATCATTAATATCGCACACAAGCAAAATTCTCCTAAAGATCATTCAGAAGCGACTACAGCAGTATATAGACAGGGAATTACAGGAAAATCAAACGGCATTCAGAAGAGAGAGGGGAACCAGGGACATCATTGCTGATGTCAGGTGGATATTAGCTGAAAGCAGACAATATCAGAAAGATGTTTCTATCTATGTTTTTTATTGACTATGCAAGGCATTTGATTGTGTGGATCATAACAAATTATGAATAACACTTCAGAAAATGGGAATACCAGAACACCTATCTGTGCTCATGAGAAATATGTACATGAACCAGGAGGCAGTTATTGGAATAGAACAAGGAAACACTGCATGGTTTAAAGTTGAGAAAGGTGTGCCTCAGGGCTGTATACTTTCACCCTATCTCTTCAATTTATATGCTGAACAAATAATCTGAGAAGCTGGACTTTATGAGGAAGAACACAGGATTGAGATTGGAGGAAGACTCATTAACAACCTGCGTTATGCAGATGATACAACTCTGCTTGCTGAAAGTGCAGAGGATTTAAAACATTTACTGATGAAGATCAAAGATCATAGCCTTCAATATGGGTTATGACTAAACATCAAGAAAATAAAAATCCTTATGACTGGGTCAGCACGCAACTTCACAATAAATGGAGAAAAGATTGAGAGTGTCCAAGATTTTGCTTTGCATGGCTCTATAATCAACACCTGTGGAAGCAGCAGCCAAGAAATCAAAAGACGCATTGCTCTAGGAAAAGCTGTGGCAAAAGATCTCTTTAGAGTATTGAAAAGCAAAGATGTCACATTGAAGATGAAGGTGCGTCTGACTCATGCCATGGTATTTTCAGTTGCATCATATGGTTGTGAAAGCTGGACATTGAACAAAGGAGACAGAAAAAGAATTGATGCTTTTGAGTTGTGGTGCTGGAGACGTCTATTGAATATACCATGGACTGCCAAAAGAACCAACAAATCTGTCCTAGGAGAAGTGCAACCAGAGTGCTCCTTGGAAGCAAGAATAGCCAGACTGTGTCTTACATATTTCAGACATGTAGTCAGGAGAGATCAATCCCTGGAGAAGGACATCATGTTTGGGAGAGTGGAAGGTCAACACAAAAGAGGAAAACCCTCCACCAGATGGATTGACACAGTGTCTGCAACAATGGGCTTAAATTTAAATATGATCGTTTGCCTGGCAC
>VMDO01041847.1:0-10927 GCA_007922755.1 Pedetes capensis
AGGGTCTATATTTCAGGCAATGTTAAATGAGTGAATAGTATATACAGGTAATCAAATGCATGTGTGAAAATGTCATAATGGGACTCATAAGGTATACAACAAAAATTATTAATAAAATAAAATTCCTGGGAAAATTATGTTATATAATATAAACATCTTGATTATATTAACAAAATACTTCCTTATTTTAATTTTTTGTCTTGTTTGTAGTTTGAATTTCATATATGAAATATTCTTATATATCTACATACCTGTGCCTAATGGATATATCAGCTGAGAAATTAAGATATCAACAATTACAAGTACGTTCTTTCCAGGAACAGACTAGGGTCCCATTGCATGGGTGTGGGGGGGAGCCACCTGCTGAGGCACATTGGTTGCAGAGTTAGTGAGGGTTGAAAGCAGATGGAAAAGTCATTCAGGGAGCCTTCTCAGAGTTCATGTGAGGAGAACCTGAGTTCCTCTCCTGAATTCAGCATGTCTAAACCTCCTCACATACATGATGGGATCTGGCCGTCTCCCCAAATAAGAATATTTTCCTTCAGCAAACTGCATTTCTCTCCCCGGAACTCAGCTGTCCTCATATTAGGGACTCCTGGGGTTGAGTTTGCAGTGTCCATTTCAGGTCAAATCTGGTAGAATAACCTTAATATCCATTGACATTTAACAATTAAAATGTTCCTCATCCTACATTATCACAAAGGTTATCACTGATCACCCTGATCTGCATTAATGAAGGACACTGAGAAGTCATTTGAGTCAGGATGTTCAATGACCTCATACTTCCTCTTAGTAACATTATATTCACCAACTCCACAGTGATCGTTGAACACAGATTTCCATCTTCCTACTATATCCTCAAAGGGCTGTCTGGGATCTCTTACCCACTGCAGAACTACTTTCAGTGGTTCCTATAGCTGTGGAAAGGACCTCAGGGAAAAATTACTTTGGCTCTCTAATAAGTATCACATAAAAGCACTTTCTTTGAATGTTCTAAGAGATTCAAACCTGCATTCCCTAAAAACACCCGCCAAAGCTTTCAGATCTCACAGTACAAACAATGAGCATAATAAACACCAGCATCAAAGTCTCTGCATAAATGTATTAATCACAATAGTCAAACATGTATTAAAAATAAGCAAAGAAAAAATATCTTCTAAACATGAGAAAAGAGTCAGAATTAAAAGGACAAGCAGACAAAAATCCATACCACAGTAAGAGGCGAGTAATGCAGGTAAGGTTTCCCAATACATAACCCTGCTATCTCTGCTCTGAAGTGTGGGGAACTCCAATAGGCAACACTTGTCACTCAAGCATCTGGTAAGAGATATGAGCAATCACTTCTTCCAGTGACAACCCTTTTTTCTCTGAGGAGCACAAATTGATGACTAGAATTTCCAGATATTTTATCTAAACTATTTCTTCACTAGACCCCTAATGCAGCTCTGTCACTAATCATATATAGAACCTGACACCACGCAAGCCTTCAAAAACATAGCATCAATTTGGAAAAGATAAAAATCTCACAATGACTGGCTTTTGTTTCTAATTTGGCTTGTAGAACCAGGAGATATGAAGCATACCTAGAGAATCAAATAATGACACCAAGATTATATAAACGAATAGTGGTGTGTCCTCAGTAAAAAAGCTTTTCCTTTCAGGTGGGTATAATTACCAGTTTCTGTAGGGATTTTAGAATTTAATACATGTGATCAAAGATACAAAACAGTGCCTTGAACTTGAGAAGAAAAGTTTCCTGTAACATCGGAACATATAACTCATCCCAATAGATTTGCTATTGTTTCTAAAACACAATTGAAACATAGAAAATGATGGATGGATAAAGGCAGAAGTAGTGGAATAAGTAGAGAGATTTCAGCTCTGGAATGGGGAAGCTGGAAGAAAGACAGAATACTCTCTTCCCCTCTGAGGATAGAAATCTAGTCAGCATGAAGACACAAAATAATTAGAGACAATTCTGGGCAGATGGGCATGAGAAATGCAGTACATGAGACACAGACTTCAGGGATGTTTGCACCCACAGATCTAGGCATCTTCCGTTGTGAGAATTAATCAGAAAATGAATAAATGAAACATACTTACCATGAAGAAGCATTTTTCTTTCTTCCACCTTTGCGGATGCCAGCACTACAGCTAACACTAAGAGGGATAAATGCACCAATCACTACATTTCCATCCATGCACACACTGCATTTCCTTATTTGTCTACACTGATTAACAAAAAAGGAGGACTCTATGAAGGAAAACTGCAGGAGTGAGAACAGAAAAATTGAAGAGAACATCATAGATGGATGTTCAAACCCTGAAAGAGAATGGAGGTAGAAACTCCAGCATCAGGTTAGAGAACACATGTATCATGTGTTTGTGTGCATGTGTGTGTCTGATTTTGTTCTTTACTAGTCTGACAAGTCTGATCTCCTGAAGTGTTTCTGTCCAGCCTGTAGAACTTTTCCCAGAGGCCGTACATCTGAGGTCTGTCATCCAGTTGAAAAACACAGGTTGGAAAACATGTTTGAGTATCTTCCTCCCTACCCCAAGGGTCTATGATTTCATGCAAGACCACAAATAGAAAGGGCACAGTGATGAAATCATCTTGGGCAGATGTGGTCTCAAGCCTGACACAAACTACTTTTTGAAAAGCATTGGAGAGGATGCAAATGCATTGCATCAGTGTCTGCAGGGTTCTGTGGATGGTGAAATGGTCAAATAGTTCCCATGACAATCAGGAAAGAGCCTAAATCTTTGGGGCATTATGTCTTTGAAACTCCAATGGGGGGGGGGTTTAGCCTCACAATTCCATGGTCCAGGCCAGACATAGGTTTATCTTTCTATGACCCACACAGTTCTGAACAACAGTTCCATATGTGGAAGCACTAAGAAATGCATGTCATTCTGATTGACCAGTTGGACAAAAAGGTACATTGCAATTGAATTCCAAATCAGAAAATGAAGGTCAATACAGAAATCTCATCTCCTATTTGTTATGAACTTTGACACTCTTCACTCATGCTATATTTATTAGTCCTTTGTGATTCAATGGATTAATATATTGTCCAGATCCATCTGTTCATCCATGGCATTGGGTTCTTTCATTAGTTATGGTTTTATAAGAACATTTAACAAAGTAAGGTATCCTTTTCTTTGCTCCATAAATGATAGGACAATGTAAGGAAAGCATCTCCACACTTCTTATTATCCCAAATGTTAAGATTATGTTTAACCTTGGTAGACCTTTCCCTGGAGCACAAGAGATTTTTAGAAAATGAAACCATTCTATGTGGTACTGTTGTGGTGCACAGAGATATCTATTTGTTAAAACTCACCAAGTGTATAAAAGATTCTGTGGGTCACAGGAGAAACAGTGGAATTTACTCAGTAATGACATACAGATATTGGCTCCTGAATTATGACATGCACATCAAAGATGAAATATTGGAAGCCATCTCCTATTGGTAAGCCTAGGTTAGATAATTCTGTAGAAGCTGAGAGTAAGTTGTTGGTAAACAGAGCCTGGGATGGTTACAGAGAGTATTTGGGAGGACGATGGTGAGAGAACATGACATGAATGTAAGACAGGTGGATTGAGTTCATAGATCTCTCATAAATCATTTTGACCAAAGCAAATCATGATATACTGTATAGTGGAGGAAGTACAACAAAAATATATGTTAGGTCTTCTCAACACAAAATGTCAACGAAAGGTGGGCACTGTGATGCATGCCTGTAATCTCAGCAGCTCAGCTGGTGGAGGCAGGAGGATCACAATTTCGGGACCAGAGGCAAACTGCATAATTTGATGAGACCCGGTCTCATAAGAATCAAAGAATGGGCTGAAGGTGATGGTCAGTGGTCCAGCACTTGCAAAGCATGCAAGTTCCACCCCTAGTACTACAAAAAATGTCAACTATATCAGGTAAGGCATATATCACTTAGTTCTATGGAATATTTATCAAACCATATACTTTAAAGCATCACATTGTGATACATATATTTTAAACTACAAAATTAAAATATCAAATAAATAAACAAACATTAAGAAACAAAGACAACAAAGAAATTTACATTGTTAGGTAATGGATAAAATGCATAAACAAAAAATTGGTTTGAATGATAATTCTAAGTGGGAGAGTGGGCTTCATTTTTTAACATAGATATTGATGGATTACCCATTAATAAACCTCAACATATTAAATGAAACTCATACACTTATAAACACAAACACAACATCCACTTTGACAGAAGCCAAGAAATATGCTGGTTAAATATTGATAAAATTGTAGCGCTATAGAAAGGAAAGTGCTGGTATTTAGCACAATTGGTAGAGCACTGCGCTGCCGTCTCTGAAGTCCCAAGTTCAATTCCCAGCACCACAAAAATGGGAGAAGGACCTGGCAATCCACTCCCAAGGCAATCCTGAAAGAGTCAGCCATTGAAAACCCTATAAGGGTTGCTATGAGTCGGATACCGACTCGACGGCACCGAACAACAACAACATAGAAAGGAAAGTAAATATTTTAATTGTATAAATGATACGGTGCCAAAATGTAAAATATAGGCAATATTTTATGGCAAAAATGCTAGCAGCTTTCCCATTAGAATAATAAAAAAAGAAGAAAGGCCTTGGCCACTAATTCCAGCAGAATCATATTACCAATATAAATAGAGAGATGATTAATAGGGCTAGGGAGTATAAAGGAGAAATAAATCAGGCTTTATTAAGGATGGCTTTTCCTGTCTTGAGTATCACAGGAGAAAACACTTCAAAACCACAAATAACGCTGGACATAATAGAAGATGAACTCCCATACCCCCGTGGGGATAAAAGTTCGGCTTCCATTTGATCACCTCAATAGAAAAGGAAACTCCAGACCAAAATGGTAGGTGTTGACTGTAACCTGCATGGAGAGCACAGGGACCTTCCCTGATTTGCACTCCAATGTGCTTTCATGGCCACACCTAACTTTGTCACTTGTGGGCTGGGCAGGTTCTCACTTGCTTCAGCAATACTCCAGGCTGTGCACCCAGGGCTGTCTGTTGACTGTGGTGGAGAGTGGGAGAAGCCACAAGAGTCAAGTGATCTGTAGTGAAGGATCCAATTCAGGACTTGCAGAGCCAGGGAAAGAGTGGTGAGGAGGAATCTGAGGGTTTTGAGTGATCTGTTGGACCTGAACTTTAGACTCCTCAGTCCTGTTAGGATCAAACCACAAATCAGAGAGAATGTCCCTCAGGTTTAGGACCCTAGTGACTTTGAGGTCTAGGCTATCACTCTTCACAGTAATTCCCAGGTTGTTGTGGTTGTTCTTCCACAGAGAGGTCAGGGCCATAAGCCAACTTGTCCTTCCCTGAGTTAGCATCCTTGTTTCCAGAGTTCAATTTGTCCACTTTGAAATACCTTCCTCTTCACAATTGCATCCTGCAGCAATATCCCAACCATGTATTCTGCAGCATGCTGCCAGGTTCACTACTTCTAATTGTTTTGGGTTTTCATGATCCCAGGATAGTTTAGTCTAAATCAACATTCTTTCTCACAGGAGGGCACATTCCTACAGCCCTCCAATTTATGTGCATCAACAAAATGGTTCTATCATCCAACCTCACCTGTTATCAAATGAGTCACTATACACCAAATCTCCCTACTTGATTGATTACTTTGCTGTACTGTGTGCTTTTTACAGTAAGGACTGATAAACTCTTTCCAACGTGGTGTGATTCTGCTCCCCTTGCCTCTCTAGGTGATGTGTATTGAACTCCATGCTCCCTACTACTTTTTACTGCACAGCATTTCTATTTCTCCAAGCTTTTCAGCTCTCCTTCAATTTACTGTGTGATTTTACATGCTCTTCAGTCTTTGTTTCTTTAAAATAGAGCCTACCCTTTAACATCTTATCCATTCTCCTTGTCTGCACCATATAAAGGAAGCTTCCTTCTGTCATCTTATCCCAGATACCTGATGTTCCTGTTAAGTGCCCTCATATCAGGTCTGACTTAATGCAATACTCTGCACAACTGAAGGAAATGCTCCCACAATATACACCAGGCACAATGTCTTCTTTCTCTTTAATTCTATTGTTGCAATCATTGTGTCAATCCATGTTTGTTTTTGTTTTTGTTTTGCTGACCCACCTCTCTCCAAAAATTTATGTCCTTCCCCAAAGCTTGACCACTCCTGTCAAGATGGTCAAAATGCAGAAGACACAATATAGCCATGTTTGCTTCCAAGGATCACTCTGGTTGCCCTTGTTCTAGGACATATCTGTTTCTTCTTTTGCAGTCTATTGTATATTCAATATTCATCTGAGCACTATAATGCAAATGTATGTGTTCTCTTGTCTCCTTTATTCAGCATCCAGCTTTCCCATGTATATTATGGGATTGAAAGTACAATGACATGAGTCAGGCCTACCTTCCCTTTCAATGTGACAGCTTTACTTTTCAACATTTTGAATGGGGCCTTTCCAAGAGATTTTCCCAGTGTAATGTGCCATTTCATTTCTTGATTGCTGCTTCTGTGGGTGTTCAGTGTAGACTCAAGTAACTCAAAATCTCAGAAATCCTTAAACACATCTGCTTTTCTCATGAGGTTGATTACTGTCACATTTGTAAGGATTTTGGCCTTCCTGATGCCGAGTTGCAATCCATACTGTAAGCTGTGTTGTTTGATCTTCATTGGTAAATGTTTCAAATCCTCTTCAGTTTCAGCAAGTAAAGTTGTTTCTTCTGCATAAAACAAGTTATTAATGAGTTTTCCTTCAATCCAGATGTCTTGATCTTCATAACTTCCAGTGTTTCAGGTGGTACTCAGCAGAGAAATTGCAGAGATATAGTGAATGTTTGTAGCCCCAACACACACCTTCCCTGACTAAATCACTCAGTGTCTCCTTGTTCTAGTTGAGCAACTGCCTCCTGGTCCATATACAGTTTTCTCATGACTATAGTTAGGTGGTTTGATATTCCCATTCTTTGTAATGGTACCCAAAGTTTGTTATGATCCTATTTTGAAGTAATCTTTTGATGGCAAAAAGATGATGAAAAGGCAAAGGGAAGTGTCTTCCTCACTGAAAGGATTAGCTTCTCACATTGTTGAACTGAATTATCTTTATTTTAATGTAATTGTTTAATACTAATCTCAAGGACATACCACTGAGCGGCATAAGTTGATATTTAATATCTAGTTCTATGTATTTGGCTACATATTTTATATTTTTAAAAATATACACTTATGATGATGTGGTTGCTAGTTCATATCATCAGCTCCTCAAAATCCACAATATTTTATCTACTAGTCTGATCCTTATGTTTGGGCAATACATGCAATTAAGGCACCAGATAATTCTACATGGAGAATCATGGGGGTGTTGTTATTCTGAAGAATTTTTTATTTATCACAGTCCTCTGAGTTTGAATGGAGGAAATTCCTATTTATCACACTGCTCAGAATTTGACCTTCATTTGGATGACATAACAACTCTGGAAAGCCCTAAGTCTCCTTCAGTATTTGAAAAAGATTTGAAAGTTCCATTAGTCTTGTCAGAGTCAATAGCTGAGACACAATCTTTCTACTATTGTGGTTTCTTTTGTGTGTTTGCTTGCTTTTATTTGTTTCTGTTTGCAACTGTCCACTGTGTTATTGTTTTGTGAACAGTAGTTCTTGTGCTATGGACCAACATATACTACTTGTATGACTGCTACCACCTCTTTCATCGTGTCAAAACCTCCATCTCCAGAAGTAGGCAGGAGTCTAGTGAAACAGGTAAGGAAAGCCTTCTCAGAAAATACCAGGACAGGTATCACAATGGTTTGTCACCTAATTGGCTCAAACATTTGTTGAACAGACCCCTTACATTCCCAGAAACGAATGGTACAAACTGCAATAGGCTGTCATGAAAAGGAAGGATTGTGTTCAGAGAAATCTTGTTATTGTTATTTTTGCCCAAAGCACAACAGTCTCTCTGGTAGGCCAGGGGATGTGGGGCCTTGCCCAGGCACTGGACTCGCTCACTCTGTGAGCAGGAACCAGCCACCAAGACCCATCATCTGGTGAGGGGTAGCCAAGCACCCAAGAGCCACACTGCCTGGAAAGGAGGCTTATACTCACGGCTACTCTGAGAAGCCTTGGGAAAGGCAGGCTCAGAGGCTTCTGCCCATGGCATCTCCTTGCTTCTTTCTTCCTAGTGAAGAGGCTGACTCTCAGGGCTCTGCTCCACCAGCTCTTTACTATTTCCTTATCTGTCCTGGTAGACGGAAAGGACCCAGACTTCTCAATGTACTGCTCTTATATGCTATTCTGGGGCTAGCCAGGGACCATTCAGAGGCAGTCACCCCATACAGGTTTCAGCCAATCAGAGGGAATCTGCAAATTTGGTTTTATAAATGTAGCCAATCAGGGGTGGTTCCTGAATGGTCCTATCAGGAGCCATTCAGGGGTTTAGAAATAGCCTATCAGTGTCTAGGGGTCTGAGGCAAGGGATTGGATGATAGCGCCATCTTGGGGACCTCAAAGACCCTGATTTCCTGGATGCAGGGCAAAGGGGATGACCTAGGGAGCAAGCCTCAGTCCTCCCAGGGGCATAGATTGACCCCGGGGTGAACTGATTCTCTAGGCAGTGCCCTACAAGGTGACATCCTCTTTCCTTCAGTTCTGGAGTGATTTAGTTGCATGGAAGTCTGTCAATAGCTATTTTAGAGAATAGAGTCTGGGGCCACAATTTCTGTACTCAGAGTTTTGCTTCTATAAATTCTATCAAATATGTGAGCAACCATGTCTCCTTAAAGAAAAGAAATGTTTGTGAGTATTGATGAAGCAAGTTAGGAAATATAAAAGGATCCATCTTGGATACAAGATCAATTTGGAGTTGATAAAAATTGGAAAAATAAACTTCTGGCAAGATGGCTGACAGATAGCACATGCCTTCTGTCCCAGAGTAAAGGGAAGCCTCAATTAGGGGTTC
Organism: Pedetes capensis; assembly: GCA_007922755.1. Classification (NCBI taxonomy): domain Eukaryota; kingdom Metazoa; phylum Chordata; class Mammalia; order Rodentia; family Pedetidae; genus Pedetes; species Pedetes capensis. The sequence goes on from VMDO01041847.1 coordinate 8,970, forward strand.
AGAACTCACATTGAATAGATAGAAACAGTGATAGTTTAGATTGGGAGATAGAGGATGAAACAGAATGAACATTGAAATTAAGCATTTGGCTTCTGAGGAGCAACACAGAGGTCAGTAGTGGGACCGCTATTCTGCCATTTCTCCATCATGCAACGGTAGGATGGAATACTGGAGATGCTGAGGGGACTTCACACACACACCCACAGTGAGCTAGACCCAACACGGAGTGCAACGTTGACATCACACTGTCACCCTGCCCGCGGGACACAAACTACAAGTTTCAGGTGAGGCAGTTGGAGGTGGCACATGGAATGGCCTTCTTTAGTGGCATATGTCCCACAGCCTGAGACACTGGGCTGTTGTAGGTCTCTCACACAAGAAAATAGGGATCAGATCCATGAGAGTAGATATGCGAGGGTAATCACGGAGGGAACTGGGAAACCGTGGCCAGCGGTATGTGTCCAGAGCTGAAACATGGCTCCCTCCCTCCTGTTGTGGTGGAACAATGGTGGAGACGCAATCTACACAGACATACGGGCACACATAAACCTGGATCCCAGACACATCAGAGGGGATGCTAAGTCATCCCACTGTACGGCGGAGAAAGTTGGGGTCTGTGGAGGCGGCTGAGCCGTACATGGTCAGAGTGCTCCTTTTGGCAGAGCCTAACACACAATTTGACACAACAAGAGCAGTTTCGAGCGCAATCATCATGCATGGAAATACCTGCGACAGATTCCCTCTGGGGGGGTTGGATATCATCCTGCCAACAAGAGGATTTGTTCCTCCCAAGTGGTCTCCCAAGTGGGCGGAAAACCATGCAATAAAAAAAAAATCCACGATAGCAGCCATATTCCCTCCATGCTATAGGCTTTGGACCGGAAATCTGTGATTTGGGGAATTGGTGCCCAAACTATGTGGGACAGGGAGAACACCAGGGAGGACCCCACAGGATCCACTGCCTCTGAAACATTACAATAGACACAGAATATTTCATGGAACCATCTCTTTGGGCATTTGGTGTCTCACTTAAACCCATGACATTGTGGGGTAATCCAAAATTTTCTACGTAATCAGCAAAATCTCTATAGTTTAAGACAGACTGCTCCTGCAGATTGTGTGAAAACACTGCCATCCTGAGTTCTGGAGGGAGCACTGCTTCCTGCAGTATCAACTTAACCTGGTGGAACTGGGTGTCCACAGTGCAGATTCCACCTGCAAGAACATACAAGGGTTTTTTTTCTTTTTCATTTTGTATGGGGATTTGGATCCAGGGTCTTGCACCTGCTTGCTTTTAGGTGCTGGACCACCGTGCTGGGCCCCCAGACCCTACTTTTTACTTTTTGAGATAGGGGCTTGATGGGTTGCACAAACTGCCTCTGTTCTCAGGCTTCTGACCCTCCTGCCTCCACCCCTCAAGCTGCTGGGATTGCAGGCATGCACAACTGCACCCGACTACAAGGGTTTTTATATGTGTGTGTGAACGTGTATGCATTTTTTTGTTGTTGTTTTATTACTATTTTTTTGCTGTTTTGATGTTTTGTACAGGGGTTTCAAATTAGGGTCTTGTGCCTGCTTGCTTTGTAGGCACTGGACCACCACGGTGCACCCCCAGCCCATAGTTTTTACTTTTTGAGACAGGGTCTCGCTGGTTGCGCAGGCTGCCTGTGATCTTGGGCTTCTGGTCCTCCTGCCTCCGCCCCCCAAGCCACTGTGATTGCAGGCGGACACCACCGCACCTGACTACAAGTGCTTTAACATGTGTGTGGGAGCGTGTATGCATGTTTTTTTTCTTTTTCATTTCTATTTTCTTCATTGCTTGTTTTACTCTCTTCCCTTTTTTCTATTCTCCATCTCTTTTTCTTAAGCTATATATGTGCATTGTATTAATTATTTTACCCTTAAGTCTTAACATTAATTTTAGTTTTGACAGTTATTCCTATTAGCCTCTGTCCTCT